>CAUYQG010274117.1:0-12138 GCA_963574415.1 Tarsius wallacei
CATGGGGTGTTTTTTTTCTCAAACATTTTTTTTGTTGGGGGGGGGCCCCCCCCCCCCCCCCCCCCCCGCAGTTTCCTGCTACTGCCAATCCCTTTCTTATTGTATTATGGTAAATGTTCAGGGTTTGCTTATGAGTGAGAACATGTGGTACTCAGTTCTTTGTTACTGTGATAAGCTTCACAGTTCTTATGGAGATCTAAGCAGACCCTCAGTCAAAGAGGCAAGAATGTTGAGGAAGGCACAACAAAAGAAACTTCTAAAGCAATTTAGTGCCATGCACTATGTGCTTTATTTCAGTAAATGTTGAATAAATGATGCTATCTTTTGATGATAATGTGCCTTCAAAGGAAACCGCAAGGAACAGGTATATTTAGTCCCCTTTTCAAATCATAAATTTATCTGCTGGAAGAAACCCTAGAGGTCACCTGATACAACCCTGTCACTTTGCAAATGAAGAACCAGAGGTTCAAAGAAGTTCAGCAACTCATACAAGGTCTGGCTAGCAGCAGAGCTGATGACTAGAATTCTAGTCTCCAAATCCCTATCCAATTCCATTCCAAATACATGCTGTCTGCCTTCTCTTCACTTAACCCCAGATGCATGTAGCTCTACCCAAATACTTGACTTGGACTTTCCTCTTATCCTGTCATCTATGAAAATTATTCCCAACTAAATATGATTTTTTATTAGATCATTAAACTCTTTTTTTTTTTTTTTTTTGAGTTGGAGTCTCACTCTGTCGCCCAGGCTGGAGTGCAGTGGCACTCTCACAGCCACCCCAGTGTCGACCTGCTGGGCTCCAGCAATCCTTCCGCCTCAGCCTTCCAAGTAGCCGGAACTATAGGCGTGCGCTACCATGCCTGGCTAATTTTTTAAATTTATTGTAGAGATGAGGTCTCACCAAGTTGCTTGGGCTGTTCTCCCTGTGGGCTCAGGCAATCTGCTCGCCTCGGCCTCCCAAAGTGCTGGGATTAAGGCTGAGCCACTGAGCTCACTTAAACTCTTTCTCTCATTTCCCTCCTTTCCTCTGAGGCTCCCTACCATCATAGGAAAAGTAATAGGAATTTGAAATGTAACATTTATGAAAGTAATATTTCATAAAAGAGTTCCTAATTAGTGAAAGTCTTCTAAAAAAAGTCTATCTATTTAACTTTCGAATACTAAATTGTGTTCTTCCTTTAATGGAGAACATGACATAGTTTTAGAAAATGCAAACCCCCCCAAAAAAACTAGAAGCTGTAATTACAATAAATGCTTTCATTTGTAAATGTTGTATTCTCTACTTCCTAATCTTTAAGAAGGTCATCAATAATAGTCATTCATTCTACAGAAATATCCTTAGATGGGGAAAAAAAAAAAAACTGTTAATGAATGCTTGGGTGAAATAAATGTCCAGGTACATAATTTTTACTGCACACATTAACTTCACTGAATAAAGTTATTTTTCTTCAGAATATAGTAAAATAAGAAATTATATATGTATATTTTTAGTTTAACCAAATATTTATAAAATCTCACCTCTAATTCCTCAGCCTGTTCTGCGTTATCTTCTTCTGAGCCACTGGTTTTAGGTAAATATGTCATTTTTAATCTCAGATAACCTTTAACTCTTGATTTGTGACTGTAGAAAAGAAAATAATTATTCATAAAACTTTAACACTAGAAGGAAATGCATTTATTTCATAAGAGTTTAATGAACACCCACTAGCTACTAAAGATCTATTAGGGGAGATTAAAAAATAAGTTCCAGTGCAGAAGATATCTAGAGAAAGGAACAGATAATGGAGAACCAAGGGAACATATATAAATTAATAACTGTTATGCTATAAATAAGAAGCTAAGGAAGTTTAAGTGAAAGATCAGAGAAAACTTCAAAGGGAATTTAGCGTTTGAGTTGGGGCTAGAAGATTGGGGAGGATTTTTATCTTTGGCAGTGGAGGAAAAGGCATACAAGTGAGGAAAAGTGCAAGGACAAGGAAATGCATGAGAAATCTGGGGTGCAATGAAGGAAATAGCAGTGTTTGAGTCTGGCTGGATTACAGGATACGTAAAGGAGAGTGTAGGAGGTAAGGATGGTCCAGATGATGAGGTCATGCAACATCAGATAAATTTATACTTTATATTGCATATGTTGGGAAGCCAATGACAATTCTGCAATAGAGAAAGGCATCCTCAAAGATGTGCTTTGATACTATATACTGGATACTAATCTGGCCATACTGCAGAAAAG
Source organism: Tarsius wallacei (assembly GCA_963574415.1). Classification (NCBI taxonomy): domain Eukaryota; kingdom Metazoa; phylum Chordata; class Mammalia; order Primates; family Tarsiidae; genus Tarsius; species Tarsius wallacei. The sequence continues at coordinate 2,231 of CAUYQG010274117.1, forward strand.
CAGAGAGCAAGGCCTGATAATTGTCCGAAACCTACCTTTCTATGGCAGCTATTTGAATCTGTCACACAATAATTTACCTAACCTATGTTCATATTGTATCACCGGTTTGGATAATGAGCTGTCTAAGGTAAAGGTTGCTGCCCACTGTAGTAATATTTTAAATCTTTAAAAAAACAAAGAACTTTTATGTCTTTAAGTCTTTCATAACTTCTAACTTAAGGCTTAATTCTATCTATTGCCTCACCAATTCTAGCATTTCCTTAAGAATTTACTTAAGAAAACCTTGCTTGTTCTAGCTTTCTATATAGATATTTTCTGGAGATTTTTCCAGATATCAGATATGTAACAATTACCCTTTGTCTTTCTAGACAGGAGTTCTCATCTTTCTATTTTGTCTTCAAAAGATTGTCTACCTGTCCTTACCCCCCTGCCTCCCTTCATCTTTTTAGTTGTTCTCTGTATAGTTCTCATGGATTTGGCAAATTTAGTGCACCCTTTCCTGAGTGGTCAGTGAAATCCCCAATGCTTAATTCCAAGGCCATTAATGTGGTTTGTGTCTTCATATTTAAAGGGGTATAAACATACTCTCCTGTATAAAAGACGGATACAGAAAATATGCTCAGATAACATTTTGTTGAAAGTTTTCTCTACACTTGTATGTTTCATGTCTTTCCAACTAGAAAATACTCCTGGAAGTTTTGACTTAATGAGACTTGAACAAATCTAGGAACATAGTACATTGTCTGTGTGAATAAAGTTCTTTCTGCACTTGCAATAATATCCAATATTGCAGACAGAAGAAATAAATTGTATTTTTTAAAGATAAAGACACTAGAAAGCATTTGGCAAACTGAAAAGCAGGCTACTAGGGCAACCAACAAACAAATATTTATTTAGTTATTCTTGGTATGCAGATGTCACAAATGGTCTAAAATGAAAGGAAGAAAAGAGATTTACATTCCAGATTTCTACAGAAATTAAATGTGTGACTTTTAAAATTTGTTTTTCAACTTTTTAGAGACAGGATCTCACTCTGTAGTGCAGTGGTGTGATCATGGCTCACTGCATCCTCAAGTTCCTGGGCTCATGCCATCCTCCTGTCTCAGCCTCCAGAGCAGCTGAGACTACAGGTGCATGCCACCAATGCCCAGCTAATTGTTTTATTTTTTTTACTTTTGTAAAGAGGTCTTGCTTTGTTGCCCATGCTGGTCTCAAACTCCGGGCATCAAGAAATCCTCTTGCCTTGGCCTCCCAAAGTGCTGGGATTACTGCAGTGTGAGCTACTGCATCTGGCCTTGTGACTTCTTTTATAGAGAGTAAATATTAACACAGTCTGTGAGCACGCTTTGTAAATTCTGTTTTACTATTTATATTATAAAGAGTAATTTTTTAAATGAAGAGATTTACAATGTTCCAATAGTATATTTTTCAAACACATTTTATAGTTTGAGACAAGACAAATACTGTTGTTTTCACAGATGTCCTTTCTCTACTTTACTTTGACCTTTTGACAGTAAATCCACACACATGTTTTGACTAGACTTAACTTGACAGTGTGGTACAGAAGATCAGAAGGAGTTTTATTTATAGGTTAAATTTAAAATTTTTTGATAAAAATCAAGTAATTCCTTTTAAGAAAACAGAATTATAAGCATGCTATTTGAGTTTTAAATTCCAGTCTTTCTCATGTTATTTTCTGTAAATATTTGAGTCTTCTTAAATACTTTTTAAATTAAGAATGCAAAATGTAGTTAGGTTTTTCTGAAACTGGTTTTCTGCGTGGCAAGTTGGATACTGGTTTTAGATGAATTAATGTTTGTGGTTTTTAAAAGCATAGTATGACAAGATTACATAAACTTCAAGATATAAAGTAAATATGCGATGGGGGAACCCCAAAAAACTCCCGGAATTTATTTATTAAAAAGTGTGTTGTTCTTCTTACATGTTTAAACTTCAGTCACCCTCAAAGAACTTTTCATTTGATGCAAAACACCGATCAAGATGCTTTTTCTACTGATCAAAACAGTTTTTGAACTCCTTGATTTTGATGCCTTTTAGTGCTGCTGCTGTTTTTAGTTTCACCTCTTTCACATTGGCAAAACGTTTCCTTTTGAGGACTTTTTTCATCCAGGGAAATAAAAAAAAAGTTGCTCAGGGCAAGATCTGGTGAATAGGGAGGGTGGGACACAGGGGTCATGCCTTTTTTGTTAAAGGCCGCTGAACACTCAGCTCAGTGTGGGCAGGTACGTTGTCATGGTGAAAGAACCAGTCGCCTGTTTGCCACAACTTCGGACATTTCTTCTGCAAATTGTGACGCAACCTTCTCAAAACTTCCAGATAAAAATTTTAGTTGACCAATTGATCTGAAGGAATAAATTCTGAGTGTATTATCAGGTGCCTGCCTGCCAAAATATAATTCTGGTTTTTGGGGGGTCCTCCCTCATAAAATTACAAATTTTAGCCTTCTAGTCTGAAACATTAGGAGAACAAATATTTCTCAAAGGGATATGATCATTTTTCTGTATTTTCAGAATTTTTTGCAATGTGCATATTAGTACTTCTTAGTCAGAAACAACAATAAAACTTTAAAAAATACAGTATTTAGAAGTGGCTTATTTAGAAAAGTTTAAACCTTGAATTTCCAAAGAGACTACTGTAAGGTATTATGAAAAGATTTTTCAAAAACAGTATGTTACTATTTTATATTTACTGACCTTCTTGGGTGAAGAACAAAATCCTTAAAGGTATATGGTCTCTCCATTCTTGGATTTTCTGTCTAGAATAAGACAGTAGGTTTTCAGGATATATCTATAACACCAAAAATATGCACTTTTCAAGAATATTCATGAACTATGACATAAGGCATAATTGAAGTTAGAAATAAGAAGAAAACGTGGGCTGTGGTGCCAAAGGCAGGTAGAACAACAATATAGAGTGGTGAGTAAATGAGCACACCTAAAGAATATGGCATATGTACATGTCAGCAAGTTGGCTTGGCTAGAGCATAGAGACAATTCTAAGAAAACAAAAAAGTAATCAGCCTGGAAAGTAAGACTGAACGAAATATATTATTGAAGGCTTATGTTCTCTAAGACTGTAGAGAGCCAATAAACATCTCAAAAGATTGATTAAAAAAAGTATTTTTTCTCTTTTTTAAAGTTCGGCAGCCCTTTGTCTATTTTTATTATCCTTCTCTGCTGTTTTGCATTGTTAACTATATACTCTGTCTTGAAACTCTTTTCTTAAATTCTCATGGCATTATTTTACTTGGTTCTTGTCCTATATCTGCATGTCTGTCTTCTCTTTCTCCTCTGATCCATGCATGTTGACTGATGGTCAGTGGTTGGCCCTCTGGCCTCTTTCTCTTATTTGGACAGCCCATCATTCTCAGAGATTCCAATGTTACCTGGACATTAATAATTTTCAGTCTTACCTGTCCCTTTTTTCTGCACAATTCATTTCTATATTTCTGTCAGCTGTCTGCTTTAAATTTAAATTTTTCCTGTTTCTACTGAAATTCAACATATCCAAAAATAAATTTCTTGTCCTTCAAAACAAAATGACTTTTGCTCCTCACTATTCTACCTGAGACATAACCTCTAACTTCCAAGTTCAATTTGTATTATCTTTACTTTTTGCTTATTTTTTTCAACCTCCATGTCAGACACTTGATTTAATAATTCTGAAATGTTTCCTGAACCTGTCTTTTATCCTCTATTGCTTAGTCCAGATTCTCAGTGTTTTGTCTATCTTAGTTTCCTTCTGTGGGCCTAGGCTCTCCTCATTCTAGTTACTCAGCAGAATATTTCTAAACTGATCTTCCTTATACAAAGCATTCATAATGCCAACAAACTTCAGTGGCTCTCAGTTTCTCACTGGGATTCATGTAAGGAAATCTTAAAGAGAAAATGGAAAAGGAAAATTGAGATAAGTTTTAAGAAAATAATGTGCTCAAGAAATAAAAGCAGTATACAAGTAATAACTAAAATATTGACACTAACTATATTATGTATATGTAAGCAATCTTGTATTAAATTAAAAAGAGTAAACACAAAAAGCAAAATTATGGACACCTATACCAACCGGTAATGGATAAAGTGGAACATCTACTTGACCTAGGAAATCATCTCTTGTCTATAAAAGAAAGAAGAAAAAAAATTAGTAATATACTTGTTTCCTTTAGGAGGTTTTGATGAAATAGTACTATTATTCACAGGAAATGTAGAAAAATTTGTTTGTTTGTTTACGCCTATGCAGCATCAGTGGAAACTAAAAAGTAATGTGGCACAACTTCTGGTAAAGGCAGAATAGCATATATTATATAAATCCTTCTGCAGATCATAATGATATATTCTGACCATATATAAAAACAGCTATTTAAAATCACAACAGAGTGACCCAAAACAAGCAGAAACTGGAAGGAAGTTAATCCTTGAAAGAAAGAAGTGCACTAGGTAGGATTTAATATTTATATGACTTTTCCCCGATAGTATTCCACAGTCCATATAGTTTGAGGTGCTTGGAACCTAACCCGAATTCTGTACTACTACTGGCTTGAGGAGTCGGAAGATGTTGTTTAGAGTATCTGGAAAATCAGGAGAAAAATCCCAGAAAGGAGAAAGCCACAAGAGTCCCTCCAAACCTATATATAAACTCTACCCAAATCCCTAGTTTAACCATGAACTGCCCAAGTGAAAGGAAGGCTGAAAGGACTAAGAATAGATTTTAGTTAATGTTCACTAAAGGGGACACAGAATTTGGAGTTCAGCTAAGTTAACTTGCTAGAACAAAAATCAACACTCTACAAGGGAAAGATAACAAAATTTATTATCGCCATTATGTACTGTCTACCTTGTCCAGTCTATAGTAAAAAATTACTATACATGCAGAGGAACAGAAAATTATGATTTAGTACCAAGAGAAAAAGTAATAGAAACCAATCACAAGATGACACAGATCTTGGGATAAGCAGACAGGGAAACTAAAGCACCTAATAAAAGATGTTCGAGGACTTAAAAGAAAAAAATCAAGTCATATAAAAAATAAAAAGAACCTGTGGAAAAATTTCAAGCAGGCTATTATGTATTAACTGGAGTCCCAGAAAGGTGAGGGAGTGGGAGGACAGAAAAAACATTTGAAAGAAAATCAGCCACAATTTTTCCGCATTTGGAAAAACACAAGTTTAGACAGTCAATAAAGTCAGTGAACTGAAGCAGGATAAAGACAAAGAAAACATGGGTAGGCAAATCATTGTTAAATGCTGAAAACAAAAGATAAAGAGAAAATCTTGAAGGCAGCCAGATTAAAAATAATACATTACACATACAGGGAACAACAATACGAATTATGGCTGACTTTTCAGCAGAAACAATGGAAGCCAGAAAACAACTGGATAATATCTACAAGTGCTGAAAGAAAAAAAAAAAGAATTCTATATTTAGGGAAAAAAATCTAAAATGAAAGAAAAATCAAGAGACTTTTAGATAACTAAAGTCGAGATAATTTGTCATCAGCAGACAAATTACTGGCACAAGACATGCTAAGAGAAGTTCTCCAGGCTGAGGATAAGTGGCACCAAATGGAAACTCAGATCTAAAAGGCAGAATGAAAAGCACCAAAGATGGTAACATATGTGGGCAAAATCTTTAAAGTAACTTCTCAAGCTCTTAAAAAATAAACTGTTATTTACAGAAAAAATTATATCACTACATTATGGGTTAAAATGTAATACACATGACATCCTTGTGCAAAAGACAGGTGGAGTAAATAGATCCATATTGTTGTAAGCATCTTAAATTTTATATGAAGTGGTATGATTGATAAAAGTTATCATTAATTGATTGCAGAGATAAAAAGCCAAGAGAAGAATTAAAATGGAGTATCACAAATATTTGACCAGTCAAAATAAGGCAGGAAAAGAGAAGCAGAGAAACAAAACACAAATGGAACGACCAGAAATAAACAGCACAGTTTGAGAACTAAATCCAACCATATAAATGATGACAAACTAAATATTCCAATTAAAGACAGAAACCCATCAGTCTGAATAAAAATGCAAGATCTAGCTATATGTTGCCTACAAAAGACACTTACCATCATTTTAAAATATTTTCCATTTTTTCATTTCATTTAAAATAATTTCAGATGTACAAAAATAGTGCTAAGAATTCATATATATACTTTTCACTCAGATATCCAAATGTTAGCATCTTATATAATCATAGTATAATGGTCAAATAAAAAATATGATTAACTTGTCTACAGAACTTATTCACATTTCACCAACTGGACCATAAATGTTGGCCCAGGGTCTAATTCAGAATCACACACGGCATTTAGTTGTCCTGTTTATTAGTTTCTTTTAATCTGGAAAGTATCTCAGTCTTTGAATTTCATAATCTTGATATTTTTGAAGACTACTAGTTATAGTTATAGAACATCCCTAAATTTGGGTTTGTCTAATATTTCATTGTTGAATTTAGTTTTTGCGAGAATACTATAAAAGTGATGTTTGTCCCCTTCTGAGTGCATTATATCAGAAGGCACATGATGCTGATTTGTCCTATTACTAGTGATTTCAACTTTGATCACGTGATTAAGGTACTGTCTGCCAGGTTTCTCTGCTTAATATTTTCCCCTTTGTAATACTTCAAAGTCACTTAAATATCCCATTTCTCATCATACTTTTATATCCACTGATGATTCTTGCCTGCAACAATTATTACTGTGGTACTTATGAAACAGTGACTTTCTATTTCTACCATTTCTCTACATTAGTTAATTAGAATTATGCTGAAATAAAGTACTTTCCCTGTCCTCCCATTTATATATTCAATTACTTATTTAAATCAGCACGGACTCATTGATATTTATTTTGTTAACTTAAGAGATACAATCTATTACTGTCACTTATTCTGTTATTCATATTGCCTCAGATCTGGTTATTGGGAGTCACTTTAAGTTAGTTTTTGTGCACTTTTGATGTGCCCTTGTAACTTTTACATATATATATATACATATATATATATATTTTTTAGCACTTCCTTACTTTCTGGCACCAAACAATGTTCCATGTTCAGCTTATACCTTTCCTATCCCTGCTCTGCAACCAGCTATTTTTTTAAAGAACCCTGATATATTTTATCTGAAAATAATTTTTTTTTTGGATTAGAAAATATAGTTTATTTAGAAAGTAAATTAGAGAGCGAGAAAAAGAGGAGATTCACCTCCCCAAAGTAGGAGATGGGACCTAAGCTTAAGAAAACATGGCCTGGCCATAGCTCAACACATGGCCATACCATAGCTTAGCAAGGCAATGGCCAGAAAGTAGTATTTAATACCAAGATTTGGGTGCAAGGTGCTCATTGCCTCTAGACTCAAGAAACAAATTTTATATACAAAAACATAGATAAATGGAAAATAAAAGTATGAAAAAAGAGACATTGGGTGGACAGTAAGTATAAGAAACCTGGAGTGGCTATAAAAATATTAGACAAATTAGCCTTCATGACAAGAAGTACTGTCACAAATAAAGAGGGACATTTCATAATAAGGAGGGCAATTCATAAAATATTCATATAAATAATATGAATAAACAATAAACAGAAAAACTACCCAATTAAAATGGGCATAAGACTGGAACAGATATTTCAAATAAGAAGATAAATGAATGATATATGAAAAGATCCTTACCACTATTAGTCATCTGGGAAATTCAAATGAAAATCACAATGCATTACCACTTTAAATCTTCTAGAATAGCTAAAATCAGTAAGTCTGACAACAACAAGTATTGGTCAGGATGTGGAGCAATAAGAAATCTCTTATAAAGTTAAACACATAGCTACTCTGTGATCAGGAAATTCTACTTCTTGCTATGTTAAGAGAATAAAAACAAATATCCTCTAAAATACGTGTTCAAGAATGTTTATAGAATTTCATTCATAATAGCTAAACTGGAAACAACTCAAATGTCCTTTAGCAGCTAAAACTGTGGTATATGCATTTAACAGAATTACTCAGCAATAAAAAGAGATTAACTGATACATAAAACAAAACAGGCGAATCCCAAATAAAAATTTGATGAAAAAAGAAAGAAGACACAAATGAGTACATGTTATCTGATTCCATAAACTGTTTTGTTCAGAAACAAAACAGGGAGACTGGAAGATGACAACAGAGAGAGAAGAGAATAAGTGGAAGTCCTAATACTAAACAGTAAGTACTCTCATCTCCTTTTTTTTTTTTTTTTTTGGGTTGGAGTCTCACTCTGTCGCCCAGACTGGAGTACAGTGGCCGCTCCCAGCCACCGCAGCCTCGACCTGCTGGGCTCCGGAGATCCTTCCGCCTCAACCTTCCAAGTAGCTGGAACTACAGGCGTGCGCTACCACACCCGGCTAATTTTTTGATTTATTGTAGAGATGAGGTCTCACCAAGTTGCCCAGGCAGGTCTCGAGCCCGCGGGCTCAGGCAGTCCACTCACCTCAGCCTCCCAAGGTGCGGGATTGCAGGCTGAGCCTCCGAGCCCGGCTTTTTTTTTTTTTTTAAAGCTTGACTCCTAGAATACTGGGAGACAAATATATAATTCCCAGAGAAAAAAAATTCCTTTCTGGAAAAATTAAGCAACTCAGTGGAAAAGACCTATAGATACTGAAACCTGAACATCTTTCAATAAAGTAATTAATTCTCTTTGCTCACCCTAAAGTGAATCCACTAGTTAATAGCTGCTCACGAACAAAAACCTTTCAATAAATATTGAAATCATATATATTTATAAAGAGTTAAGGACAACTCAATACTTGGAAAAGATTATAACATGAAAAATCCTAAACCAATAAATGGAAAAAACGAAATCAGATGAATAAGAATCAAGTCAGACCACAAGAAAAATACTCCAGAAAAGCAATAATACTCTCAGAGATAAGATGAAACATCCATTAAACAGAATAGGCTACAAAAAACCCAAGTAATTAGAGGACAAAAATATATCTTAGAAATTAAAAATATAACTTAAATAAAACCTTTAAGATAGAGTTGGAAAGTAGAGTTAAAGAAATTTCTTAGAAAGTCAGCTGGATGTGGCAGCTCACGCCTGGAATCCCAGCATTTTGAGAGACCAATGTGGGATTGCTTGAGGTCAGGAATTCAAGACAGCCTGGGCAACATAGCAAGGCTCTGCCTCTATTCTTAAAAAGAAAAAACAAATAAACGACAAAAGAATAAACTATAGGATCCCCAAAATACAGGATAAAATTTAAAAATCACCATCCAAATAATAGACATTCCAGAAAGAAAAGAGAGGAAATCATCACAGAAGCATTTCAAGTAACTTTCACTGAACTCAAGGAAATGAATTTTGAGAGTGAAAGAACCCACTGAGCATTAGGCAAAATGCATGAACAACAATAACAACAAAAAATGGTGCACATCAAGACACATTATTGCAACATTTCAGAGCCCCCATAATAAACACATTCTATAAACAAAACAGATCACACACAAAATTGAAAGATAAAGAGAAATTCCCTCTAAAATCATGAGAATAATGCCTCCTACACAGAATACTGTATCCAGCAAAAACTATCTTTTTCCATTATGAAAGTAGAAAAACGGCATTTTCTTTTTTTTTTTTTTTTGAGTTGGAGTCTCTCTCTTTCACCCAGAATGGAGTGCGGTGGCTGCTCCCAGCCACCGTAGCCTCGACCTGCTGGGCTCCGGCGATCCTTCCGCCTCAGCCTTCCAAGTAGCTGGAACTACAGGCACGTGCTACCATGCCCGGTTAATTTTTGATTTATTGTAGAGATGAGGTCTTGCCAAGTTACCCAGGAGGGTCTCGAACCCGCAGGCTCAGGAAATCTACTCACCTCGACCTCCCAAAGCGCGGGATTACAGGCTAAGCCACCGAGCCT
>CAUYQG010274119.1:0-34102 GCA_963574415.1 Tarsius wallacei
AACTGAATTAGAAATGTTTCCACTTGTTAATGCATCACCTTAAGCCACTTAATCTCTCTAGAGAGATTAAATTCATTCATAATCAATAAAAGGAGAGGCTTATATTAGAAGATTTGTTAAGATGCCTTCTGGCTCCTAACACTTTTCATTCTTCTTATAAATCTTAAATAAATATTTAATGATTTCTTATTCTGCCCAAAAAGTAGTCTAACCAGTCTTTGACTGCTAAAACAAGACCTACTGGTTTTAGTGAAGCATATACCTATTATGCTCTTAATTATAAAAGGTAATTTTACTTACAGAATAGAGTCACCATGTACGTTCATAGTCATTAAGAAAGGCAGAAATTCCTCATGTTTGAGTATTTTGTGAGTGTATGTATTTTTTTTTTTAAAAAAGTGTGTGTGAACAAATGGAAATAAAGCAGGGACTGTGGGGGAAAAAAAGAAAGGCAGAAAGTCTTATAATTTATCACTGCTGATTAATGCCTAAACTAACAACTCATATAATGTCTCTCTTGGGGAATAATGATCAGAATTTGACCTTTGCCTGCATCTTAGGACAAGAGCTGCAGTCAGGGTTTGCTTTTCTGACGATGTAGAAATAAAGCTGCTTTTTTTATCTTTTATGTTCTGATAATTATATCTTCAGGATGTTTCTGGGACCCTATGATAATAGCCTAATTATTTGTTTCATGGTATCTCCAAATATAATTTTGCTCAGTGTCTGATGAATAGCTATTGTACCACCAGAAATTTTAAAAGAACTCATTTCTCCATAATAAAAAATTGGGGCTGTCCCTGCAACCAAGCAGAATACTTCTAATTTGATAGCATTATAGTCATAAAAGGCACAATTCCAAAGATGTAGCATGGGGGCTTATCTACTACTTATGGATATTGTGTCAATGTGATATATTGAAAAATTCTTGACAGCCTACTTATTCTCCATAAAAAATTATTTACTGAATTTTTACATATATTTATTGTTCTTGATAGAATTACTGCTACAAAAGCCACTGTAGAACATCAAAAAGAAGCTATAAGGGTATTGAGAGAAAATCTTAGAAGAAGTCAACAGGCCCAAGATACCTCAAGTAAGTAGCAAATGCAGACTTTTTTCAGATCTTCTAAATTCTACTTTTCAACACACAATAGACTTTGAAGACTACTATTATATATGTGACAGTCAAGAGTGAATCTTAAAGGAGTACCTAAGACTGAGAGGGAAAAAAAAAGAGTAAACCAAAGTTAACCAGTAATCCATTTTTAAAATGAATTAATTGGAATCATATTTCCAATTTGAAAATTTCATATTTCTAGCTATCTTGTGATGTCACTTTAGTTTACTGCAATCTCAACTACTTATCCATTATAGATTCCTGAAAAATATGAATTCTACTTTTGCATTATCAGATCATTATATATTAGTGAAGATAACCTTCAGTACCACAAAAGAATGACTTAACTATCAGAGTAGAAATACCCTTTCCACAAAAACATATCTTGATAGATTTCAGTTGTATGCAACTAATAAACTATGATTGGTGCACAGTAAAAATAGATATTATTCTGTTTGTTCTTGAAACTAAAAATACTGAGTTAATGTTTACTTACAAAGCTCTTTGAAATTTATCTAAGATACACTTTTAAGATCCAATGGTCAAATTTCTGCATATATATTCCTTAAACTACCTTTTTCCATATTTCTGTTTCTTGTGTTCCATTTGAAAAGAGAGAATGCTGAACATTACTTGGGACGTCTCTGTGTAGCAAAACAAGCACTAAACTAAAAGTCAGATACAGGTGTTATTTAATGGCTATGTGAAATCGCAGGCCCGGCACCTGACCTTCTAGCTTACAGGTTTATGTATATATACTTGCTGTAAGGATCAAATCAAAAATTGTGTGTGAAAGCACACTGAAAATTCTAAATGCCAAAAAAACATAAGATGATATTTGCTCATTCTATTGTCCATTTGTTTAAAAAAAACAAAATCAGAGATAGCGTTAAAAGGTATTACCCAGTACCTGTAGTACCTTGAACTTCCCTGATGTCTCAGCTTCTACCTGGAATACTTCAAGGGATAGAAATAGAAGTGAGAATTCTTTGTTTCAGAAGGTTGAGTATAATTACTTTTCATTTGCACATGACTTTCAGACACATAGTGTATCTAAGTTCTAAATAATATGAACATCAAGAATCTCCTCCACAAATCGGGTGGTATCGGCCTACCCCTCCTTTGTAAATTGCCAGAGACCCAATGGATTACTCCACTTTATAAGCGCTAAACATTTTTATGCAACTTTACCTACAATTTATAAAACACAGTCTCTTACGTTACTTTGATACACATAGTATAGAAAATGTAATGATATATGCTTTAATATCATTCTAAGGTATATTTAGCTAATAAGTATGTGCTGAATACTTGCAATGTTCTGAATGACTGGGGATGGGTTCCCCCACACATACACACTCTGTGTCATAACAAGCCCTCCAGAAGAGGCTGATGTAGAAAATAGATCAGTAAAGGACGACTCTGAGGGGAATTGCCGTTACTGTAGTCAGGGTAAAAGATCTTAGTGAGCTGAGTATGGTAGTAGAATGGTTGAGGTGGATTCTAGAAACATTTAGAATAGACTGAGTAGGCAGGGAAGAGGTAAGGGAGAAGGAGGAAGTCAAAGGTGACTTCCAGGGAAATGGTGGTTGAGGTATTTGGGTTTTTATAGCAACTTGTGCTATGTAATATTTCCTTTATTTTGAACTTTGGAGATAATTAAAATCATCACCTATTTGTGTATTTGCCTCCCACAGTGATTTCAGAATATAGTGATTCTCAGCCTTCAAATAAGCCTTTAACCTGTGGAGGTGGCAGCGGCATTGTACAAAACACAAAAGCTCTTATTTTAAAAAGTGAATATATAAGGATAGAGAAGGAAATGTCTAAGTTAAAGCAGCAAAATGAACAGCTAATAAAGCAAAAGAATGATCTGTTAAGGTAAGATCTGCTTACATGTATAGATGTTATGCTTATGACTGTTACTTATGTGTAGGCGTACAGTATTTGCATGTATTTTTTGCAGGTGGTAACCCTTCACGCATTATAGGGAAAGTAATTTTTAGAGCTCATATAATGTGACTTTTAAAGAAAAAAATGAGAATATGATATTATCACTCCTGATGTTTGTTATCTATCAACTGACCTATTTTTAACTAAGCCAAGAACCAGGAAGTAAACACAGACCTTTGAGAGGGCAGCTGAAATACACAAATCCATATCCACAAGCCAATGAGGCTTTACTTAAAGGAGAACCCCTTACATCAATTATCACAGGCTTTTTACTTTCTAAACAGATATAATTTAATAATTTGACTTCTACCACTGTGGGGAGATAAGAATCTTTTTGCCAAGTAGGCTGCCAATGACACAGCAAAAGTTAAATAGGCATTAAATAAACCAAAAGGACATTATGAAAGATCCTATGTGAAACATCATGAAACATCTAGGTGTTGCAGAAGAGGGGTGGTAATAAACCAACATTTAAGCATACCTTGTTTTGTTGTGCTTTGCAAATAAGGCATTTTCTTTTTTTGCCAGTTGAAGGTTTGTATCGAGCAAGTGTATTGGGCACCATTTTCCAACAGCATCTGCTTACTTAGTGTCTCTATGTCAGCATTTTTTAACAATACAATATTTTTAATTAAGATATATATACACTTTTTAGGCATGCTATTGCACACTTAATAGACAACAATATAGTATTAGCATTTATATGCACTGGGAAACCAAAAAAATTTGTGTTACTTTACTGTGGCGGTCTAGAACCAAATATATAATATCTCTGAGTTATGCCTATATAAGAATAGATCTGGGCCAGGCTCAGTGGCTCAGCCTGTAATCCTAGCACTTTGGGAGGCTGAGGTGAGTGAATTTCCTGAGCCTGCAGATTCAAGTCCAGCCCGGGCAACTTGGTGAGACCTTGTCTCTACAATAAATATAAAACTAGCTGGGCATGGTAGCGCACTCCTGTAATTCCAGCTACTTGGAAGACTGAGGCGGAAGGATCGCCAGAGCCCAGCAGGTCAGTGCTGGGGTGGCCATGAGTGTGCCACTGCACTCCGGCCTGGGCAACATAGTGAGACTTCAACTCAAAAAAAAAAAAAGTAGATCTGTAAAAGAAGTAGGACTTAGGCTAAATGAGAGGAGAAGAGTGGCAAGCCTTCTAGGCTGAGCCAACAGCATGTGTATGAACTTTGAGTCAGAAGAATGGCTAGTTGGTGGGACTGAAAGAAATCCAGTGGCCAGGGTGTAGAGAATGTGGCAGAGTAAGGTGCAAGATGAGGCGCCAGAGGTGACTGGATCCAGATTACCCTGGTCCTTAAGGTCATCTGAGGAATTTAAGGTGGTGTCCTAAATTACCTGCACAGGAGAGTTTTAAGCCAGGGGCTTGATGAGATCATACAGCATCTTTGGCTGCTAGAGCATTGTAGAGGAACCCAATTTCAGAACCCGTTTGTGGTAATCCAGGCAAAAGTTAATTTTGGCATGAATGAGAGTGGCATGAATAGGGAAAAAAATAAGGAGATGAATTTGAGAAATAGGTATGAGATTGTGTCAAGAAGCTTGGCTGACTAGTAACATAAAAGGAGAGGGGACCTTTAGGATTCTTTCCCAGGTTTCTCTCTGGAGAAACTGGATAAATGCCCGTGGCATTTCCTGTAAGAAGCAAGATTGTAAGTAGAAAAGCACAGTGTAATATTTCTTTTGTAATAACAAATCTCCATCAAAGATCCATCTATCCAGAAGACTACTTTGTCAAATTATTGTGACAAAGAAGTCACTCTGGATGATATCATTGATTCATTTGAAAACATTTGAGCTTTTTTTTCAAGACTCCACGATCATGGAAATTTACTACATTATTCAACTTATATAGATCCACTTCATTTTCTAAAGTGTGGAAGTAGTCCCAACAGGAAGCATTAAGTTAAAATTAAAATGTAAATGTGATAAAATGGTAAATTTTATGTTATATATATATATTCTCACAGTTTTTAAAAATTTTTAAATGAAAATGTGAATACATTTTAAGAATCAAGAAGAGTCTTACAGTCTCTGTTTTTTTCACATTTAAGCAATAATCAGCATCTTTCCAATGAGGTCAAAACTTGGAAGGAGAGAACCCTTAAAATAGAGGCTCACAAAGAAGTAACTTGTGAGAATTCTCCACCAAATTCTCCAAAAGTGACTGGAACAGCTTCCAAAAAGAAACAAATTACACCTTCTCATTGCAAGGAACGGAATTTGCAAGATCCTGTGCCAAAGGAATCACCAAAATCCTGGTTTTTCGAGAGCCGACCAAAGTCTTTACCAACACCTCATTTAGGTGGCTATTTTGATAACTCCGGTTTAGGCCTTTGTCCAGGTAGGTAAATGTGCTGACTACTTGGACATAAGAGGATAGCAATTGGAACTGTCTTTAATATGTGGCCCCAAAGGGCAAATTTGGGTAAGAGAAGATTTAGTTGAATAAACAACAGTACATAGGCTTTACCTGCTGACCCTGTGTAAGAAGGTCAGTTTCTCTGAGACATGGCACTGAACTGCAGTCACTTTCACCCAAGTGAAGTCTTTATTCTACTTCTTTAAGCCCTCAGTTTTCTCCAAAGATAGAAAGAGACAAGCACGTTTCTCAAGGACATGAAGACACCACCCTAAAAACAAAACTTTTACTGAAACAAACTTTTTTGTCAGTTCAGTGGAATTGAATTTTTATAGATGGCTTACATATAAAATTGCATTATATTCACTTTATATAAGCCATATCACAGACTTTCATCATTTATTTATTCATTCATTCAGTCAACAAAATGTTTTGAGCCCTTAGTGTGTGTTAGATATTAAACTCTAATGGTGTGTTGATAAATAAAACCAGACATGGTCCCTGCCCTCATAGAGCTTACAGTCTAATGAAAAGTATGGGCAGTAATTAAGTAGTCACAAAAAAAATAGTGATGAGATTCTATCAGAGCAAAAGACTGAGGCATATGGTGGGTATTTGTTTTAGGAAGACTGAAAGTCTTCCTTGAGGAAGGGAACTGAGATCTAAAAGCTTAATGAGTTAGCTCAAGAAAAAGGAGAGAGAAAAGCATCTCAGGCAGATGGAAAACAGCTGCAGGGCAGGAAGGAACATGACCAAGGGTAAAGTTGAAAGAAACGTGGTGTGGTCAGAGTGCGGCAAGCACAGGCTTGTGTAGGTGAAGTCAGTGAAGCCACAGAGAGAGATAAGAGCCAGTTATGCTAGATTTACTTTTATAAATATAATCATTTTAAATGAATGTTGTTTATAAACAGATAGATGCAGCTGAAGTGCTTTCTAAGGCTCAAAGAAAATTTCTCTAAACTACGTGTGGAATGGAATGGAAATTGTATGAAGGAATTTTTATTTTATCCTGACAGCACGTAGAGAAAGCCTTTGAAAGATTTTAAGCAATGGCAGGCAAACATAATGAGTTGTAAATTTGAAAACATCCACCTTCTCCTGCAAGTCTCCCCACACTTGTGGATAGGTCCCCAAAAGAGCTGGAGGTGATCCTTGTTACCGCCCACTCCTTTGTTCAATCAAGTGCCTCACGTTGCTGATTTTACTCCAGAAGTATTCTCTAAAATACATACAAGTTGTTTAGCACATAATTATTTTCAAAAAATAGGACAAAGGTCAAAATCAGTCCATGTTTGGTTTGCTTTGAGTCTCAAATTGATAAACCCCAAATAAACTTTATTACTTCTTAGGATTATATATTATATGTTTTTCCTAGCAGTTCGTTTTATGACAAAATAGGGAATAAGCATATCCAGCTCTGGAGAGGTGAAATATACCTTTTTGATGACCAAACACAATGAGCCCTTATCGCCATTTTTCATTCCTCGTCTCTCTCCTGTCTTAACATCTTTCCACCCAGGTGCTTGGTTTTTGTGTACTTTTGTAATAGGATTAATTTTGTTTTCATTTTCTTTCTCAGAGGTACAGACTGCAGAAGCAAAGGGTGTGGCTTCTCAGCTCAGCCAATGGCATACCACCTCATCAGGAAAAGATGTGCCAGAGTGCAAAACTCAGTAGATTCCTCTTCTGCCATTTTTCTGGGGGCCTTGTTTGGAAATGACTGTTTCTTTATGTATCTATTCTTGGCAATTATGTCACAGTCCAACTTAGTTTCTACTCAGTTTTTTCTTTGCCACCGGAACTGGAAAGACAAAGGCACAGGAAACTTATTGCTGTAATTTTAAATGGTGATAGTAATACCTTCCCACATGCGGTGATGTTTTAAAAGTGAATTGTTTTATTTATTAATATGCTTTATAAAGAATAAAATTATTGAAGGAAATGTAGTCATCCATATGACGTAGAAAATTCCACAGCACTGTATATATTAATATAAAGCATCATTTATTAACTAAGTTGTAAACTACTTTTTTAGTACCTAACACATGCAATAAATGTTTGATTAGTAGTTTTGAGTCATTTGACTTGGAAAAACCACTTAAAACAGCAAGTCGATAAGGTTATAGAACAGAGTTAAAGCGACTTCAAAGCTTTCTTGGCTCTTTGGTAAGAAGATTCATTCCAAGGGAGAGATTATTGATTGCATGATATCCATTATTTTAAAGACTGTGGATTGGATAATATCCCTTATCTTAACATACTACCATAGAATTCACTAGGATTAAGGGGAAATCGTTCCTTCCTATGATCTTTTCCCCTAGACCTGTCCCTTGGGAGTCTGGCTTCTCCTTTCCACCCTTATTTTTACAAGGCACTAACAGAACTGCAAGTTTGATTCACTGGTCTGCTTCACTGAACAAAAGTAATTCAGAGTCGTGGATAAGTTCATCTGAATAGTAAAACTGCTTTAGAGCCATTAAAAATATGATCAGCTGTCAGATATCCAGCATAGTAGAATGTTGCTTAACTCGTGAATTTGGATGTCCATTCTCTTCCTCAAATTTGGGAGATTTGGGCCATTATTTCTTCAAAAAGCTTTCAGTCCTTTATGATTCCACGATTATTCCACATCCTTAATATCTATTCCCCCATTGTTCCCTGGATTTCTGCTTTTATAAATTAGAAAACTCAAGTGATTCTTTTGGAGTGTAGTGCGCCTCCTCATAGGTCACACTTTGTACCTCACACCTAGGGACCTGCTGGGACTTGAGTCTAGTTACAGGTCTAGAAGCAAAGAGGGTTGGTAGGAATGGGTCCTGAGGAGAATCAGCATTGTCTTGCAGGGTAGCTGCCTCAGAGGAGGCCATTACTGTTTCCTCAGGCATTGCAGGGTCAATCCTGCAGAGATGGAAAGGTCACTTCCACTGGCAAAATAAAAATAAAAAAACTTATTAGAATGTAGAAGCTCAATGTCCCTGACTTCATCAGAGTTTTCCTAAACGTCCTCATCCTGACTTACAAGATCTCGCTCTCAATTAATGCCCTCCCCTTGCCAGTAGACACTCTGTAAGGCTGACAGATCAACTTGTATTGTACTTCAGTCAATCATATGATGAAGACTTGTGTTTGATTTTCAGCAGTTCCAGCCCTGTGGCCACAGGAGAAAAGATTCAGCCTCAGGGCATACCTAAAAGTTCTTAGGTTACTTATATGGAGCTTGAACCATGAGTTGGACTCTCAGCTCATCCTGCTTTCACTTTGTCCAGCAATATTAGGAGCTACCAGCCAACATCATTGTATTTCTTAGTTTTCCACAAATGTTTGAAAGTATATACTGAGTTACTAAGTTCCTTGCCTCTTCTAAGTGATTAGGAGTGTCCAATACAGACATTTTGCTTATCTCGATAAGCAGTTCATGCCATGGACTATGGGTACTCCTATACTTTTGGAAAGCAGAATCTTTAGCATTTTAAAATCCAATCAGATCAGAGAGCCAATTCCAGAAACCCCAAAAACAATTCAGCAAACTCATCCTTTAAAATTCTGTTCTTCTAGATCCACTCCTGATAGCAAACTTTATATTACTCAGAGTTCTCCAGAGAGACAGAACCAGAAGAATAACACAGAGATACAAACAGTTCTTGACTATAAGTGGTTCGACTGAACATTTGTCAGTTTTACCATGGTGTGAAAGTGATACGCACTCAATAAGAAACTTTGCTTTGAATTTTGAATTTTGATCTCTTCCCAAACTAGCAATAAGCAGGAAGATACCCTCTTGTGATGTCAGGCAGTGGCAGTGAGCCACAGATCCCAGTCAGCCACAGGATCCTGAGAGCAAACAACTGATACTGTAGAGTGTAGCATATTCCATAATTATGTGAGATATGCAACACTTTATTATAAAGTATGCTTTATGTTAGGGGATTTTGCCCAATTGTAGGCCAATGTAAGTGTTCTGAGCACATTTAAGGCAAGCTAGGCTAAGCTCTGATGTTCAGTAAACTAGGTATATTAGATGCATCTTTGACAAACAATATTTTCAATTTGCAGTGGGCTTATTGGGACATAACCCCTTGTTAGTTGTGGAAAATATGTTTAATATACATATTGTGTATGTGAGAGAGAGAGAGACAGAGAAGGTATTAATTAGGGGGGATTAGCCAACACAACTATGGAGGCTGAGTAGTCCCATGATAGGCCGTCTGCAAGCTGGAGATCCAGAGAAGCTGATAGTGTAGCTCAGTTCAAGTCCAAATGCCTGAGGACCAGGGAGGTCAATGGTGTAATTCTCAGATTGAGGCTAAAGGCCTGAGAAACCTGGTGGGCCATTGGTGCAAGTCCTGGAGTCTGAACATAAGTACTAATGTCCAGGGGCAGGAGAAGATGGGTGTCCAGGCTCCAGAAGACAGAGAATGCACCTTTTATTGGCCTTTTCATTCTATCCGGGCCTTCAGCAAATTAGATGGTGCCTGCCAACATTGGGTGAGGTTGATCTTTCTTACTTGTCCACGTATTGATTCCAATGCCAATCTTTTCCAGACACCCTCACAGACATACCCAGAAATAATGTTTTACCAGCTATCTGGACATCAAGTTAAACCTAAAATTAACTATCACAAAAAATTTCTTCAGAGTCTGGCAAAACAGTATTCAGGAAACTTATAATTACATTTAATATGAGCTTATCACATTGTAAGGGTATAAAATATGGTCCCTACCCTTGAAGAAATTTAGTCTGCTGACAATACAAATGGATAAGTGAGTACTGTATGACTTAGGCTGTTATACCATAAGCATTATTGTTGCAGATCAAAGGGAGGCTGAAGAAAGCTGCATAAATAAGAATTATTGGAGTTGGTTTTGATTAGAGTTGGTTTTCATGAAACGTCTGTTCCAAAAGCCTCAAAAGTCAAAGGGAGGGGCATTGCTAGCAAAGCAAGGAGCACAGCTGGATGCAAATAACCTACTCTGTTCAATTACTGCTCATTAGAACTAGCACTAGAAGTTTCAGTAGAACAAGGAGAGACAATTTTACCAAAGTCCTTATGTGGACTTGTGCAGAAACATAAGTCAGGTTTAAAAAAAATTAAAAGGCCAGGCACAGTGGTCACGCCTACAGTCTTAGCACTTTGGGAAGCCAAGGCGAGAGGATTGCTGGAATGCAGGAGTTTGAGATCAGCCTGGGCAACAGAGTGAAACCCATCTCTACAAAAAATTAAAAGATAAAAAAATTAACCTGGCATGGTGGTGCACACCTGTAGTCCCCGCTACTTGGAAGGCTGAGGTGGAAGGATTGCCTGAGCCAGGAGGTCGAGGCTGCAGTGTGCCATAATAACTGCGCTCCAGTCTGGGTGACAGAGTGAGACATTGACTCAAAAAAAAAAATTTAAAGAACAATTTTTACCAGCCATTATAATTTCTGTAACAATGCCATAGAGACAAAAATGTCTCTATCTTGGATGCTGATCCACCATGTGACTTCTGATTAGCCGGTCCTGTGAATGCCTCCTGATTTCTACTTTATTTACTGTCCCTATTGTAAGAACATGTCAACTTTGATGTTATCACGTGTAGACTATGATGGATGTAGCATTCATGCCTGTTCTGGAGGGTTGCCTTTAATTTTCTTGTATAGTCTTGCACAGAGCACACCTGCCCTCTCTCTATGGCATATAGGCCCTGGGTCTAGTGATAACTGGTGGCAATCTGCCTGTCTAGTGGCCACCTAAGACAACACTCTGTTAAGTTCCCCCTAATAAAACACGCTATACTGACAAACTGGAGTAGTCTGCCTCCTTCTTGGGTTTATCAGCTCCGTTGGCATTTGGGGTGGTTTTGTGTATACGGACTTTGGTAAAAACAAATGTCTTCCATAACAATCACTAACATTTATAAGTACACTGTGCTGATGGGTTCACACGCGGAGTCCTTCCCCCTCACCACATTCCTGAGGCAGGTGCTATTTTACCTTCGCCTTACGAGAAGCCCAAGAGGTTTAGCGATCTAAGTGACTTACTCACTTGACTAATAAGAGAAAGGTAGGGGATTTGATCTAGTCTTCCTGACTCCATAGTCTTCGCTCTTAACCACCGTGCCTCTTAGGAATCATTGGGTGCCAAAAAAAAAATCTGAAAACAGCAATCTGGAGACTTCCTCACATCAGAAGTCCAGAGGAGTTAGTCAAGGGCTGTTGCTCTCTCCACGAAAACAATGTCCTCCTCTTGCTCTGTTTTGTCCTTAATGTGTGCCTCTGACCTTATGTCAGGTCACAAAGTGGCTGCTCTGTGTCGACGCATCATATCCACATTCCAGGTAAAATGAAAGGGAAGAGCAAAAGCCCAAAACCTTGCAGAGAAGGCTCACCTTCCTATTCAAAAAGGAAGCCCTTCTCAGAAGATTCAGCCAACTTTTCACTGGCGGAATCTGTGCTCCATGGCCACCCCTAGCAGCAAAAAAGGCTAGGAATGTGAGAGTTTTGTTTTCTAGCCTTTACAGTATAAAAGGCAGGGGGAAAGTGAGTTGGATGGGTGTGTTGAGTAAACCAACAAGTATAGTACACATGCAAATAACCCACTCTGTTCAATTACACTACCTATAAGGTACACATTTCTGACCTAGAGGGTTTAGGTGATCTGCTTCTTTGTTTATGGCTTCATATCCCTGTTCTCTTCAGCCGGACATGGTTCTTTGCTTTTACTTGCCAACATGTTCTTCCTTTCAGGCTTCCAGTCTTTGGTTCAAGCTTCACGTTCTCGCCAATCCCACAGCCAGGGTAGTCAGGCTGCCTGCACTGTGCCACTAAATATGCATGAGTGCTAGGACAGGCCAAGTGTGACAGAATAACAACCACAACTGTACCTTAAACACAAGGGAATTTTTATTCTCTCCCTGAAGACAATCTGGTCAAGCACCAAGAAGCTTCCAGAATTTTTTTTGCTCTGTTATCATCCACAGGCAGTCTCCATCTCTTTCAATCTTCACTACCCCAGAACAGCACATGGTAGGCACAAACAAACCACAGAGACCTAGGCTAAAGTGAAGGAAATGATTTCCACCGCCTCAGTAAGCTTGGTGTTAACCGTTCTATCTGAGATCCACTAGATGGCAGCATGTGCATCCATAAAGTGTAAGCTTGGTGGGCCCAAAACCTGAAGGACGCTGAACTACAAATCCCAGCATGCATTGCCTAAGCACTTGACTTGCTTCTGCACAAAGGTCTCAAGTTTTGTTGCTCCTGCAGGGATCTGGAGGACGCCATCCGCTCGCTGTTTAAAGTAAGATTTCCTAATAGTTTCAAAATGAAACTTTGGACTGGGGGGGGGGAGGCTGAATTTTTAGGTGTTGCTTCGTTCTGCATATTGCCTATTTCAAGGTTAATCCTAGCAGGCAGATCAGGTTAACGGCGGGTTTTTAACGAGTTTGAAACTCTCGCATATTTATTAGTAGCCAAAGAATAGAGCATTCTTACAGTATCTGTCCTAAGTAAACATGTTTACTTCTGACTCGTGAAAA
Source organism: Tarsius wallacei (assembly GCA_963574415.1). NCBI lineage: Eukaryota > Metazoa > Chordata > Mammalia > Primates > Tarsiidae > Tarsius > Tarsius wallacei. The sequence goes on from CAUYQG010274119.1 coordinate 12,963, forward strand.
CTGTTCGAGTTCCTGAAACTGTTCTGTTTATGTTTCTGCTAATCAAAAATTAACCTTCTGATTCCATTACTTAGACTAAGAAAGCCAATATGTGTGATTTTCACACTGGATTTATTGAGAGTTGCCTTGTTTTAAACATTTCAGGCCCTGTTTGCATTCATTTACCCAAAGAAATCCGGTTGAATTTGAGAATGCAATGTATCTAATGTTAAGATGTTTGACCCCAAAGTCTGGCCACAGAAAGAGAGGCCAGGTAAGAGACTCGAATCATCTTTATCCTCTTTCAATGCCGAGCATGACGCACAGGAAACTGCGGCAGCTCCTAAGTGCGCCCTTGCTCCTGCCTGGGTCTGTTCTCCACAGTGATCTTTCCAAAATATGGGTCTGATCATGTCATGTCCTTTCCTCGAATCTTTCAATGCCCATTGCTTACAGCATTAACTAGCCGTTCAGTGCGTGGAGCTTGGCCCAGGTATGGAGGAGGCCTGAAAGGGAAGAGCACACTAGGTTCAGGAAAAAAAGGGGGGGTAGGTTTTCAGAGGAACAATTGTTCAGTAAGTGCTGCCGGGGTGTCAAAGATTCCTAGCGAAAACTTTGACACGTGCCTTTACGGTGCTAAAACAGTCTCGTGAAATAGCTTTTTAGTTCACCATGCTCAGGACTGAAAGAGGATAAAGATGATTGGAGTCTCTAAAGTGTAACTTTCCATGTTTAAAGTGAATTTTTTTTCCTTGAGTTGGAGTCTCACTCTGTCACCCAGACTGGAGTGCAGTGGCACACTCAAGGCCACCCCAGAAACGACCTGCTAAGCTCCAGTGATCCCTCCGCCTCTGCCTTCCAAGTAGCAGGAACTACAGGCGCGCGCTACCATGCCCAGCTAATTCTTTTACTTATTGTAGAGACGAGTTCTCACTAGGTTGCCCAGGCTGGTCTCAAACCTGCAGACTCAGGCAATCCACTCCCCTTGGCCTCCCAAAGTGCTGGGATTACAGGCTGAGCCACCGAGCCCGGCCTAAAGTGAATTTTTATCTGTCATGTAAGAAGGAAGATACCAGCAAAAATTCATTGCATCAGACCAGGTCAGGCACTGTTAAAGCTCAGCTTCTCCATCACCTAACACATGCTAACACAGTCAGAGAACATCAGTGGATTGTAACTCAGTCCTGGAGCCACATTATTGCAATGTGGTTGTGTTAGTCAAGGCCTCTGAGAAGCAGACTCCAAGACGGAGTTTAAAATATGTGGATTTTATTTCAGGAAATGCTGGAGTGAGAGAAAATGAGGAGGGCACTAGGGAAGGCTGTGAGAGCCGTCAGACCTGATGCGAGTCAGCCAAGGGAGGAGGAGAAGAGAGCAGGCTGATGGCGTCACAGACTGCTGTGCGAGTAAGCGAGCCTCAGGAAGGTCACAGGGGACTTCCCCAGCCAAAGTCCGCCGTGGGTGAGGAGCTCTGCGTCTCCCAGAAATGGGTCTGCCTGAGCAGCCAGGCGCATTCAGGCACTGGCTTGGAATGGCCCTTAGGAAGGTGGCAGCCGCACAAGCTCAGCCGTGCAGCAGCAGCTGCTACTCATGGGACACTCACCTTGTTGGATCAATTCCCTTCCGTAGTCCGGGGTCTGCGAGAAACAGGCTCCTGAAGCCACAAGGGGATTTAGCGAGGTCTGGTGGGCTTTGAGTACCACTAAACCACAGCATGACCTCTGAGGTCTTCTTTCGGACTTGAATTCATAGCTATGAAAACTGCACAAACTGCATCTCTTTGAAATTAGCCCCATGGGTGATCAGGCTCTCTCTTATGTATGAAACACTTCTCCAATCCACCTATCTCTCTATCCCTGCTCTTTCACCAGCGCCTCTCCAGAAAACTGCAGCAGCTCCTAATTTTACCCCCTGCTCCTGCCCGGATCTGTTCCCCACAATATGGATCTGATGTTCATCGTGTCTTTTCCATGAATCTTTCAATGCCCGTTGCTTACAGGATTAACCAGCCTATCAGTATATAGAGCTTGGACCAAGGTGTGGAGTAGGCTTGAAAAGGAAGAGCACATTGGGTTCAGAAAAAAAAAAAGTTTGGTTAGAGAAAATTGAGGTACGTTCAAAAAGAAAGGACTAGATAATCTGAGCTCTTGGCTAGGCTAGCAACCTCCACTTTATCAGGCAGGTACTTGAACAGTGATGGTATAGGCTAGTTGTGAGTAAGTAGGTTCACTCTACACCATCCAGCTCAATTTCCCCCTGCTTTGACTTCTTCAAGGCTAGAAAACAAAGCTTTCTCTTTCCTAGCTTCCTTTGCAGCTAGGGATGGCCAAGTAGCATAGATCTGGCCAGTGAAATGGTAGGGAATTTCTGAGGAGGGCTTCCTTCTTGAATAGAAAGGTGAGTTCCCTCCAAAAAGCTTTTGGCTTTTGTTTCTCCCTTCCTTTTTGCCTGGATCGTGGTTATGATGCCTTGGGACAAAGCGGCCACTTTGTGAGTTGTATGATGTCAAAGACACACACAGAACAAGAAAGGGAACCTGAGTCCTTGAAGACAGCCTCATTTGATGGTCATTTGACTCTTCCCCACCCCCAGTCTCATCACATTAGCCATTCATCTCATACAGTGCAAGTACTGGCCAAGTATCTCATGCACATCAAATTTCCCCTCTGTCAGAGTTTCTCAATCCTCCCTTTTAGAAATTACTGATCATATCCAGCTACTTGGAAGGCTGAGGCAGAGGGATCGCCTAAGCCCAGCAGGTTGAGGCTGCAGTGGCCGTGAGCGTGCCTCTGCACTCCAGCCTGGGCAACAAAAGTGAGACTCCAACTCAAAAAAAAAAAAAAAAAAAAAAAAGAAATTACTGGTTATGCCTGTTAAACCGTTACTATAGCATGCTTAAACTTTAAAAAAAGATCAGCAGCATTGTAGGTCAGGAAGTCTAAGTTTAGTTCTGGTTCTGCCATCTACTGGCTCTATGACCTTGAGCTGGTCCGAGCAGTTTCCCAATCTGTAAAATAGGATTATTGGATGTGATTTGATTTTCCGTTCCTTTTGTTGAATGAATATCTAAGGCCAATTATGAAATCTTTTCAAGGGACAAGGAAAAGTCATAAGCAATTGATAGTGCAAACCTCAACAAAATTTTGCAGAAGAGAAATCGAGGAGCAGTCCCAAGTAGTAGGACACAAACAAGGTTGTAACAATGCACACAGGGGCAGTATGGAGACTGGTGTGATAGTGAGGACTGTCTTGGCCTCTGGGTACTGAAGGAAGTGAAAAGTGGATTAAAGTTCAATGTCTGTCGCCAGTTATCCCTTGAATGTGTTATGCTAAATGTGTTTGCTTGTTTGTCTGTTTATTTGTTTGAGTTGGAGTCTCATTCTGTCGTCCAAGCTGGAGTGCAGTGACACACTCACGGCCACCCCAGCATCGACCTGCTGAGCTCCAGCGATCCTCCAACTCAGCCTTCCAAGTAGCCAGAACTACAGGTGCGCACTACCACACTGGCTAATTTTTTGATTTTTTAATCGTAGAGACGAGGTCTCGCCAATTTGCCCGGGCTGGTCTCAAACCCGCAGGCTCAGGCAATCCACTCGCCTTACCTCCCAAAGTGCTGGGATTACAGGCTGAGCCGCCCAGCCCGGCCATGCTAAATGTTTTTTATATTCAAAGCTAGGCATCTAGAGTAAGCATTCTTAGGGAATGCAGATGATGGGACAACTTGCACAGAGGTGCTGTCTTCAAGTTTTTTGGTTTTTTTTTAAGTTCTAAAACAAAGTTTATTAGAGAAAGAAGATAGACACGCTGGAGCTGGCATCAGCGAGAGAACCGCTGTCTTCGAGCCCCTAAAGGAGGACATGAGTAGTTCATTCTAGGTCTTCCTGCCTGTAAGAGACCACAAGCTACAGTGTAACCCATTAAATAACATGTGTCTGTAGCTTCGCGTACAGGTTCTGCCATGGGTCGACTCGATGGGAAAGTCATCATCCTGACAGCCGCTGCTCAGGGGATCGGCCAAGCAGCTGCCTTAGTAAGTTATTCTCTTTGTTGTTTGCTTACTAACTTTTGAAATATTGAATTATGTGGACAGATGCTGTGGTTATTTAATTCTGCTCTACTTTTTTTTTTCACTTGTGTGCTTCTGTTATCTTAAGTTACAAAAATAAAAATAAAGAAATAGGTCACTCCTCTTGACCCCAGGCAGATGAAGAAATGAATACCTCACATGTTTATTTGTTATGTTAGTGAAAATCTTTGACTCTGAGAAAGGTATTTCTCTGCCTCAGTCTCTCTGCACCATAATAATACATTTACAGCAGGGGCCCTGTAGGGGTACATAGCTTTCTGAAATTATGTCAGTTCAGATATTGGACTGCAGAGTTCTAAGACTGCCAAGTTACCTTTGTCTCCTGATTTATATAAACTTATCTTACATTATGCCCCCCACCTGAGCTAATAATGTACCGTAAGTATAATGGTAGGGTATGGTTTTACATTTATGAAAGCACTAATGTACTCTTAGGAGGAAAAGTGTTGAAATAACCAATTTTCTCTTATTATTTGAAGTTTAGTCACCAGCTTAGAAATGGTATACAGTCTCTTATCAAAAAAGAGCAGTATTTTGAGAGACGTTAAAAGTAGAACAATAGTTTTTTGTTTGTCTGTTGAGTCAGGTTCTCACTCTGTTGCCCAGGTTGGAGTGCAGTGGAGTGATCACAGCTCACTGCAGCCTCAACCTCCTGGTCTCAGGTGATCCTTTCGCCTCAGCCTCCCAAGTAACTGGGACTACGGACACACACAACCACACCTGGCCAATTTTTTACTTTTTGTCATTATGGTTTCCAAGCTAGTCTCAAACTCCTAGGCTCAAGCGATCTTCCCACCTGAGCCTCCCAAAGTGCTAGGATTATAGGTGTGAGCCACTGCACCTGGCCAAATACAGTAACAGTTTTTTAAAAGCATGTTTTGTTTGATATTACTTAAAGGGACAAAGTCAGATAAGCACAAAGTATGTCATATTATCCTATTAATGATTAAAATAATAATAGTAACAGTGGGGAGGAAGTGAGACTAGTTCATTTGAAATTCCACTTATTTTATAGGGAAAACAATGAAGATCAATTAAAGGGGAAAACAGCCAAATAACTCTCCATTCATGAGTGTAGTTTAACCAAGGAAACAAAGGATTTATTTGTACTTTGTGTCTACTAGGCTTTTGCAAGAGAAGGTGCCAAAGTCATAGCCACTGATATCAATGAGTCCAAACTTCAGGAACTGGAAAAGTACCCAGGTAAGCAACTCAGCTGCTTGAATTTGAGTTCAGTGTCTGCAAGGTGTTACCACACAGTGACACTCACATGTTGAAAGAAAATCCCTTAACTGCTCAGACCCACTGGTCTTCTTTGTAGATTTTGGCTCTCTAATGTTAAATTTATATTCTGTAAACCTATAATGTAAATTTATATTCTGCAAAAATTTGTGTACTTAAATGTGTTACAAAGTTTGAAGAGGAATACTTAAAGCTGTTTTCTTTATCTAACACATTGAGGGATTCAGTTCCTAATTACAAAGTTGTATGTGAACATGTAACACTTGTTATATTAACCTTTGATGAAAGCTCTTCACTTCTGTGCCCTCCTCCTTTCAGGGTAGCGCTGTCCAGTGTGACAAGATGTGAGCCACCTGTGTGATTTTAGGTTTTCTAGTAGCAACATTAAAAAAGTAAACAAGTGAAGATGAATTTTAATAATATATTTTATTTAATCTGAATATTAATTAAAATATCATCTTAACGTATACTTGATATAAAAAAGTATTAATGGAATATCTTACATTCCTCTTTTCATACTAAATCTTTTTATTTGCTCTATTAAGATTTGTTACAAGCTTAGATTATTAATTTACTTTTCAGCTTTATTGACAAATAAAAATTGCATATATTCAAGGCATACATGAATGGTGTTTTGATATATTGTGAAATACCTTGTGAAATGATTATAACAGTGAAGCTATTTAACATATCCATCACCTCATATAGTTATCAGTGTGCATGCATGTCTGTGTGGTGAGAATCTACTCTCAGCAAGTTTCAAGGATACAATACATTATTATTAACTGTAGTCACTGTGCTTCACATTAGGTCTTTAGCACGTTCTCATCTTAAACTGCAAGATTGTACCCTTTAGTCAACAACTCAACATCTTCATATAAAATCTTGAAAATCCATGAGTATTTTATGCATACAGTATATTTCAGTTAAGACTACCTGTATTTTAAATGTGCAATAACCACATGTGGCTGGTACTACCATACTGGAGATAGCTCAGCCCTAAAATCACACATCATGATGAGAAAACCTAAGCGATTACCCAAATTTTGTGTGCAACACCACTTTCTTCACTCTGCTGAATCTAACTCCAATATCAAAGGACTTCAATTACAATTACCCTGAAATAAATCAGAAAAGAGAACCCATTGAAAGTTAATCATCTCACTTAGGTGTGGTGGCTCACGCCTGTAATCCTAGAGACTCAGGAGGCTGAGACAGGAGGATCACTTGAGCCCAGGAGTTTGAGGCTGCAGTGAGCTTTGATGGTGCCACTACACTCCAGCCTGGGTGGACCCTGTTACCAAAAATAAAAATAAAAAGTTAACTGTTCGAGCAAAATGGAACAGATTACATACATAATCAAACATAAGTTCATTTCTTAAATTAGTCAATTGAATTGGTATATGTTGAATTATAATCTCAACAAGTCAAAGTAAAGCTGCTATACTGGGAAAGCACAAAGGTGAGAAAGTCTTCCTGAAACAAAATTTTAGTTCTCTTTTTCTTTGTTTATTAATAGTTTCTTTCTATATCCAAAAAATAAAATAAACCACTTTTTTAAAAATGCTGCCTTTATTAGAGAATGTTTGGGGTTTTTAAGTAACTAGTGTGTATCTTTCAGGTATCTCCCCGCCCCCCATGCCAGATCTCTCATGCCTGCCTTCAAGTGTTTCATTTCTTCTTCTGAACTTCTCATTTATTTAAGTGGTCATACCTTTCACTAACAGCCGTTTCTAGTTAATAACGAAAATGACATAAAGGTGGAGCTTACAAATAAAAACAGTGTTTTATCCTACAGTCCCTGCCCTCCTCCAGTCCCCCCTCCACCCTCCCCACCTAGACAAAATTCAGCATTACTATCAGGTAGCGTCAACTCAATCTCTGGGGGAAAGAGTGGGCTCATTTTAGCCCATTCTGTTACTACCACCGGCTTGCTGAGAAACATCTACTGTAGACCAGTCACACTTCACTATAAAGTCAGTACTCAGAAATGATCTTTATTATTCAACTCAGAAAACGAACTGTGAGGGAAGAGGAGGGGACGGATGTGTTGGGGTGGGGTGGGGGGTCAAGATGGGACTTTAAGTTTTCTCATGAGATTGCGAAATTCTCAAGACTCCAGGATTAAGGTCAACAATACCATGAAGCCTCACTGGAGAGATGTTGCAATCTTCACACTTTACTTCTCAAAACAGCTGTGTCTTCAAGGCTAAACTTTTTTTATGGTTACAGGTAAAGAGTATCTCGTTTTATTTTTCAGGTATTCAAACTCGTGTCCTTGATGTCACAAAGAAGAAGCAAATTGATCAGTTCGCCAAGGAAGTTGAGAGACTTGATGTTCTCTTTAATGTTGCCGGGTAATTTGTAACTTTTAAATTTTACTTTCCTCACAGAAAGTTTCTACAACTTAAAAGAATTTTGATAGTGTAATAAAATTACTCATTGTGAACCATAATATTGTCCTTGGGAAATATAGCTAGATTTCATACAGCATTTTCATCACACAAGTAAGACCACCACAGAGGCTGACATGATTGGGGGCAACTAAGGTCTACTCAAGGTAAGTGGTCGACACAACGCAAAGTTGTATCATGTGTTACAATTTATGGAAATTAAGTTAAAGCAATAATTTCTGATGATCTGCTCTATAAATAATCCGTCCATCCTCATATAAGAATATACCCAGAGACATGAAAAAAATAACTAGCAAAGTTAGTTTCCAAGCATCCATCAAATCTTCAGCTGTGTAGAGGATGTAGAAATATACCATGTGGTTCCGCTGTCAGGAACTGACATTCCAGCTGAGGTTAAAGTACTGTGGCACATGGGGATCCCAACCAAGTGTTTCGTAATTAATTACATAATTTTGGTCCAGAGGACGCCAGTGTTTAGGAAGCTTCCTTTCAGGAAGTGTGACTCGAAGAGTGTGAAGGTTATGTTAAGGATTTGTTTTGTTTATATCTCCCATATAAACATTAGAACTAGACACCAGCAACATTACTTTGCTACTCGAAGAAACTGAGACACTTGTTTTCCTTGCAATTTTGATTTCCCTTGAGAATGCTAAATCTATGCCACCTGAGGGCACTGTTGCTCTTGAAATAGTCAAATAGGGCGAATGTCCTGCTCTCATTTATGTTTGTTTTAAATGGCGTTGTTATTTCCAGTGCATTTGGTATAGAGCGTCTTATGTTTGGTGACTCCAAATTCTTGCCTTCTTCTGCAAAAAGAAGGCTGTTGTTTTTAAATGACATGCTCTAGCTCAAGTTGTGGAGATTCTTACTAACCTAACTAACGTACCAAGTCACACTATGTTTGACTTGTTTAAAGTCTTGATGAGATAAAGAGCCAATGGTCAGTAAGTGACAGTTGATCAGCAAATGGAACAGAAACTTTTTAATGGCAATTTCCCCCTGCTATTTCATCACTCTTCCAGTTTTGTCCATCACGGAACCATCCTGGACTGTGAGGAGAAAGACTGGGATTTCTCTACGAATCTCAACATCCGCAGCATGTACCTGATGATCAAGGCATTCCTTCCTAAAGTAAGAAGCCCACCAGGATAAGCACCACATAAGATCTTCATACTGGGCACACAGAAAGGATTCCCACATGTGCTAAAGAGTGATAGTAGCTAACATAATGACTAACATGCATTGAGCAGGCATTTCATATAAATTAACTTGTTTACCCTTCTAGTTCATCCATTCAAGGTGTATTTATTAAGCACTTTCTACATGCCAGGGTCCATTCTCTGCACAGAAGACACATCAATGAACTACACAAAGTCGTTTCTGTGGGGAGATTCCAAGAATGGGGGTGAGACAGGATGATAAGTAATCAAATAGAGTATATGTGGGGTTGGTTGTAAGTAATGTATAAGAAAAAGAAGCTAGGATATCAGTGAGGCTCTCCTGGCCTTTGCTGATAAGGTAAAATTTTCCTAGTGGTCCAAATGAAGTGAGGGGTCTGATCATTCAGATATCTGGAAGAAGGGTTCCAGGCAGAAAGACCAGCAAAGTCACATGGGACTGGAATGAATCCATAAGGCTGATATACTATTTTTTCACATCCACTGTGCAGAAGATAGACTGAGAGGTTAGGCAACTTGCCCAAAATCATACAACTGGCAAGTGGTTGGAACCAAGATTTGAAGCCTGGAAGTTTATCCCCTCCATGAATTTCAGTGTCTAGGCACATACTCTCAGGATGGATGCACCCTATTGCTTTTCTCTACCTTAAAGCTTTTCCATTCACTCCTGTTTTTAGCTGAGCCACAGTGGTAAGGGACAGGTAAGCTATTGTCTGCTTCCCTTGAATTATCAGTTCTTCTCACAGCACAACAATTTTTTTTATTTTATAAACAAGCTCTAAGCACCTTTAGTATAAAGTATTATACAAGGTGCTGGGGGGGGTGGGGGCAGTGGTATAAATATGAGAAACAAATAGCCTTGACATTGAATGAGCTTATAAGTCTGTAGCAGGAGACTGCACAGGCTCAGACAGTGAAAGGGTTTGACTAAATACAGAACCAGTTCAGCCTGAGGTTGCAAATTAAGCCCTATTGAAATGCAAAAGAGCCATTTTTTTCCCTTCTGTCTACTGTCAGATGACTGATAGTGCCCAATGCTGGCTAAGCCAGGGCAGGAGAAAAAGCTTTGTTAGTGGCACAGCAGGGGTAATACTTTGCTCTGAATATCCAACCTAATGTCAAGAAGGATCCAGGTGAAAATTAACAGGAAAAATTAGAAAAATTGACATAGTAATAAAGAATTTTAAAAATTGTACTTGTTTCGTGCTTAGAAGGGATCTTTGGGTGGTGAGTCTACTGATTGTTGAACTAGCACATTTTCTTGAAAATATAAGTTGACGGCCGGGCTTGGTGGCTCAGCCTGTAATCCCGCGCTTTGGGAGGCCGAGGTGAGTGAATTGCCTGAGCCCGTGGGTTCGAGACCCGCCTGGGAAACTTGGCGAGACCTCATCTCTACAATAAATAAAAAAATTAGCCGGGCATGGTAGCGCGTGCCTGTAGTTCCAGCTACTTGGAAGGCTGAGGCGGAAGGATCGCCTGAGCTCCCGGCCACTGCACTCCAATTTGGGCGACAGAGTGAGACTCCAACTCAGAAAAAAAAAAAAAAGAAAAAGAAAATATAAGTTGCCTTTTCTTTCTTATTTGGATTTTATAAGAATCTGTGTTATCTGAAACTTGAATGTTTGTTTGGAAGACAGATCCTTAGCATAGGATATGGGAGGGGAGTCGAGACAGTGGTTTACGGGGAAAGCTTAGGTCATAGTGGGGAAGACTGTTGGGCAAGTATGAGACTCACCTGGAAAACCAGCTCACTTGATGACTGAAGCACTTTACAAATACTCGTTAAGAAAGTAGGTGTGGGGTACAGGGGAACTGAATTTCAACTTGTAAGTAAGGGTTAACATTTATTTGTTTGTTTGAGTTGGTGTCTCACTCTGTCACCCAGGCTGGAGTGCAGTGGCACACTCACTGCCACCCCAGCGTTGACCTGTTGGGCTCCGGCGATCCTTTTGCCTCAGCCTTCCAAGTAGCTGGAACTACAGGCTTGCACCACCACTCCTGGTGAATTTTTTTTTAATTGTAGAGACGAGGTCTCGCCAAGTTGCCCGGGCCAGTCTCAAACCCACGGGCTCAGGTAATCTACCCGTCTTGGCCTCCCAAAGTGCTGGGATTACAGGCTGAGTCACAGAGCCCGGCCCCAGGGTTAACTTTTAAAATACACAAACACTAACTTGCAAATTAGTGAGTTTGCCTATGGTTTAAAACATCTTAACAATGAGCCACATGAACCAAAAATATACATTTGTAAAAAATTCCAAGAGATATTAATGCCTAAGATGTGGAATCAGAAGGTTTCAGTGCCACTTGTTTAAATGACCCTGACCACCTTGACTGATGGTTTTGGACTTCTGTCATCAGAAGTCCTTAGGCCCAGTCTGAGCTCTGCTCCTGAATTGCCACGTTCCATAGAGATGACATTTGCACTCCCCAGTGTCTACTTCTTCTATCTAAAAGTGAGGATGAGAGACTATACAATCACTTTGAGCCCTAATTGTCTAGGAGCCTCTGTATCATTAGCTATGATGCACATACACCAGGTTAGAACTTTCTGGTGTCTAGGCAGATCTGCAAGGTCAGGTGGTCAGAACATAGGAACACTTATAGGAAATTTTTGTTCATGGGCAGATACACAGAAAAGCATTCCAAGATTGGAACACCGGTCAAAAGGCAGTGAACAAGTTGAAAATACTGTAAGAAGAAGTCAATGCAGAATCCAGGGTCCATTGGAAGAAAAGATCTGTTAGGGCAAAGATTTGGGGATGTCTTTGTTGTGTGAGTTTGTTTGTTTGCTTGCTTACTTTTTTTTTCCGTCTGTACCTGAGAAGACTCCCTAGCACATAGCTCAGCAGATATTTGTTGAATGAATAAATAAATCAAGATTGTCATTTTAGGTGGAGCTCAGGCATTGAACCACTAGAGAGCCAAGTGGCCAGGTTGGGAGCTGAGCTGTGGCCACTGGAGGCAGAGGGCTGGGTCAGAGTAAGACTAACTAGATACAGGTAGAGAAACTCTTCAGAAGTCTTTCTAGCCCCCACTGGGTTTCTGGGAGATTGATCTTATATAGAATGACTATGCACCAGGCACCTCACATTACAGTCACATTTGCCAGAGAAGACTGTTGCATGGGGAACCAGGGAGAGCATTATCCCAAAGACACATGGGACTAGAACAATTCCATAAGGCAGGTACTATTTTTTCACATCCACTGTACAGAAGATAAAACTGCAAGTTTAGGTAACTGACCTAAGGTCACACAACTAGCAAGTGGTTAGAACCAAGATCTGAAGTTCAGCCCCTTTGTGAATTTGTTTCTAGACACATACTCTCAGGATGGATGTACCCTATTGCTTTTTTCTACCTTAAAGCTGTTCCATTCACTCCTCATGATGGCAGGCCCTGAGCTGGGGCTGGGAAGGCAGCACAGAAAGGGATAATGATCTATGGGCTCTGGAATCAGCAGAGGGACCTGGGTTGAATGGATAGTGCACGAGTTTGGGGCATCTCCTAGGTGATTGTATTCTAGGTGATTGTATTCTAAGATTTTGCCTAAGGAATTATTGCATTTCAGAAGACGAGACTGAGCCTACTTTATAGTCCATCTTTATATATTAAATGGAGGCAACTGAATTCTATATGTATTAAAATGAGTTCTGTTATTTGCTAAATTGAATGGGAATAAACAATGTTAAGACTTCGTTTTCAACACCATTATACTTTACCAACATTCCTGATCTATCTGTGAAGATCCCTATTTCATTTTATTTCCCTTTAAATTTATAACTTGGCCGGCTTGGTGGCTCAGCCTATAATCCCAGCACTTTGGGAGGCTGAGGCGAGTGAATTGCCTGAGCCCACGGGTTCAAGATCTGCTCAGGCAACTTTGCGAGACCTCGTCTCTACAGTAAATCAAAAATTAGCTGGGTGTGGTAACGCATGCCAGTAGTTCCAGCTACTTGGAAGGCTGAGGCGGAAGGATCGCCGGAGCCCGGCAGGTAGAGGCTGCAGTGACCAGAAGCATGCCACTGCACTCCAGTCCGTGTGACAGAGTGAGACTCTAACTCAAAAAAAAAAAAATTTATAACTTAATTTAAAAAACACAGCTGAGTTCAATATTATTTTTCCCCTGCCATCTTCCTTGACTTGGTTGGGTCAAGTCAGCCTCTCCCTTAGTCTATTCAGCGCAATGCCTTTGTGTTGTTTTAGACTCTGCTCTGAGGTCCCATTAGTAGCTAAATATCAAAACAGAAGGTCAGAAGAATACCATAAAGAAACATCATCTTGGCCACCCCAATCTTGGATCCACCTAGTGACTTACCTTCCACCTTTCCTGTTTTTCTGAAAGCTGCTGAGGAAACTCATCCTAACAGAAGTGATTTCCCTTTTTATTGTTGTTGTTGTTATTGTTATTTTTTATTTGAGTTAAGAAAGGTAGATTTGTTAAAGAGAAGATAACATTGTGATGGGCACAATGGGCAGAATGGCAGCAAAAGCGTCTGCTGTCTGCTGCCCAGAAGTGATTTTCTCTAGAACCTTTCCACTGCCTCTCGCAACTCCTATGCACATGCCACATTTAATTAAGTATGAGATCATTTGAAAACGTTTTTTAATTCATAGCAGCTTTTTTCACTGTGTATTAGGTCTGGGACAGGGCCTGGCAATCTGCATTTTAAACTAGCACCTTAAGAGATTTTGATTCATCAGAATTTATTGAATGCCCACTGTATACACTGTCTAGGAGGACAAAACAGCCAAAGACCCACGTGTTTAAAAAAATTTCACATCTGAGAGGGGGAATTATGAAAATAGTGTCTCTAGGAAACACTGCCCTAGGTGGATGAAGCTTGCCCTCACTGCGACAACCATATGCCAGGTCCTGCCTATCCTCAGCCATCTTCTCCTCAGCTCCCCACAGACATTTCTGGGGCTCTGCTATTTTTTACTCCTTTCCTGAATCCTGCATCAGTTTCCATTGGTCTCCTCAGCATGGCACTGAGTAATCTCTGTAATCCCCAAATCTGAAAATGCCACGCCTCCTTTGCTTTAAACCCTTCAATGTCCCAGCATTACCTTCAGGGTGAAACCCAAGCTTCTAAATTTAGCCCCTGTTGACCTCTGTAACCTTATTCCTCCCCCCACATTCCAGCCAGACACATTTCCTCCTCCCATTTCCTAAAGAGCCTGTAGACACCTGGTGCCTTCTTGAAATACCCTTTTATTTCCTGACCAGTTCTCTCATTTTCAAAATTCAGCCCAATACTTCCTTCTCAGGACCCCTCTGAGTGTCCTCCAACCCACAGTGGTCCCTTCCTCTTCCTGCCCTCCTGTTAGATCTCTATGGAGGTCTCTGCTGTCGCTGGATGTTATATCAACCACTCCATTCAGACTGGATGCTTTCTAAATGTAGGGACTGTGCTGTTTATCCTTGAATTTCCTGGACCTAGCACAACACCTGATCTCAGTAGGCATTCACCAAATATATATGCTGGATGGGGTAATAGTTTCCCGATATCCGAAGCACACAATAACAACTAGCATTTATTCACATTTCTTTTAGCTTAGAGTTTATCTTGGTCTTGCTAATGTTCTTATGCCATGGGTAATCCCCTGGGAAATACCTGTGTGTGTGTGTGTGTGTGTGTGTGTGTGTGTACATGCACATGCACATGCCATCACTTGCCAGCAATGGGTGACGAGGTGTTGTGGGTTCACTGTTAAGACTGCTGAATAGCTCATCAACAAGGGTACCTGCATAATCAACGTTTGTATACCTAATCCTGCATTGTACCCCACTTCTTTATAATAAAAAAATTTTTAAAAATGTTTTTAAACTGCTCAATAATTCTTAATGTTAATAACCAATAAGATTACCAAATTGGTTCTGCATACCATAAGTAAATGCAGATCTTTTGAAGAGGTAGTATTTTTGGCCTGCAAAGTGGATTTTTTAAAAATTTGTTTTGTTTTGGCAGATGCTGGCTCAGAAATCTGGCAATATTATCAACATGTCCTCTGTGGCTTCTAGCATCAAAGGTAGGTCTGCCTCCCTCTGGGGATCATGGCAATTATATATATGGCCACACCCTACAAGCTATGGGTTTTGGGAGCAAGCATAGCAGAGATCAGAAAACCCACATGTCATTTCAAAACTGCTTTCTTCAAAGTAGACCTTTTGCTCTAGATGTGAGCCAGTGGTAAAATTAAATAAAAATTTGTTTTCTTTGCCTTTTCTTTGTATTTCTTCTAATGAATCTGGAAGTGAACATCGAACTGGGAGAAGGAAATATTTATCGTTTAATTAATTTAAAATGATGTATTGATCACCTGCCCCCCAAAGAATTCACAGTCCAACAGGAGGAGGAGGCAAGGCAGGCAAGCATTGTCTTCCACTGTGTGACAGTGATGCTGGGTGGAGTACAAAGCAAAAGTCTCCTCCCCTCAGAAGTGGAGAGTTGTCAGTCTGCAGAGTGATGGTTACCTGGGCTCCACCCTCTTTAGCATAATAATTATTGTGAAGGTATATCAGGCCTATTGTAAAAAGCAAAAGGGGCGGTTTCTCTTACCCATACCAGCTCTGGTATATCTCCCTTTGTTTCCTCTCTTCTTTCTCTAATAAACATTGTTTTAAAACTTTGCTACCCACTCTAAAATTCATTTTAGAAATGAGCCAAGCCGGGCTCGGTGGCTCAGCCTGTAATCTCGTGCCTTAGGAGGCTGAGGTGAGTGGATTGTCTGAGCCCGTGGGTTCGAGACCCGCCTGGGCAACTTGGTGAGACCTCATCTCTACAATAAATCAAAAATTAGCCGGGCGCGGTAGCGTGCGCCTGTAGTTCCAGCTACTCGGGAGGCTGAGGCGGAAGGATTGCCCAGGCCCAGCAGGTCGAGGCTGCGGTGGCCAGGAGCGGCCACTGCACTCCAGTCTGGGTGACAGAGTGAGACTCCAACTCAAAAAAAAAAACAAAAAAGAAATGAGCCAAAGAATCCACGTGTTTTGTGCCACACCCCACCCACACCCCACCCAGCATCAATAGCACATAACAGAAGTTTGTACAAAGTGCTATTACAATACAGGGAAGTAACTCTGCCTGTGGGTTTGTGGAATGCTTCACAAAGACAGTTGATCTAGGCCATGAGTGAGAAGTCAGACTGAAGGAGCAGAATAGCAACGCAAAATGCAGATAGTGTCACGTTCTGGCACAGATGGATGTGTGCATTTGAAATAGCTACTGCTGAGATAACATTCCTTCTCTTTACAAGGATACACACATTAAGCATGCAACAGGGGAATGTAAAGAAGTGCCTAGGATTCTCGTTTTATTTTATTCTTAATCCTTGTTTTCTCTTGGGATCTGCCTAAGGTTTACCCCAACTGATAATTAAATACTAAGACTACTGATGTTAAATAAGTGTTGCATTTTAATACCTTGGTTTCATTTAACTAGTGCCTCTGTGAATATTATTTTCCTAGATCCAGAACCTGGCCCTATTGAAGGAGAAAACTTGATATCAATTTTTTTTAAGGGGAAGAAGGTGGGAGGAAGCATGAAAATGGTTACTGGGGAAACATATAGGTGTTGCCGCTCTAAAAAACTGTTTTTGATTCCTGCAATTGTTGAACCTTGTCTTTACCCTCAGGAGTTGTGAACAGATGTGTTTACAGCACAACCAAGGCAGCCGTGATTGGCCTCACAAAGTCTGTGGCAGCTGACTTCATCCAGCAGGGTATCAGGTGCAACTGTGTGTGCCCAGGTCAGTTAGGCACTATCGACTGTGAACTTGCTTTTTCTGGTGTCTGCCACTGTGAAAGACCTCTACATAATGCTTGTTTATTGCATGTTACATGTTATCCCATCATTGGGAAAGGTTCAAAAGAAAAAGCATCTGGGCTTATTAATGTTACAGCCACCCGGGTTTTTATGCCCCCTGCCCAGATTCAGTGACACAGCAGTTGTTGCAATAGAGAAAGAATTTAATAATTGCAAAGCTGCTGAGCAAGGAGGACTGGATATATTGTTCAAATCCACCTTCCCAAGCATCTTAGGCTAGGATTTAAAGGATAATTTGGTGGGCAGAAGGCTAGGGAAAAGGCAGCACTGCTGATTGGCGGGGAACAAAGTCACAGAGGCGTCAAAAGTGTCATAGTGAGCAGAACCTGTCTCTGAGTGGGGTTCACAGGACAGTTGAGTCAATTCTTTGGTATAGGTTATGGGTTCAGGTAGGGTCCATTGGTCCACCAGAATGCAGAGTCTGAAAAGTATCTCAAAACCAGTTTTAGGCCTGTGTTATCTATAGGAGCAATTGGGAAAGTTACAAATCTGGTGAACAATGGATGCGGTGGGGGGGTGGGGGAATCCCCAGTGATTAAAGCTGCTCACTGTCTTCTGCCAGTTATGGTATCCTTGATACCATCAAGGATCCTGGTCAGCATGACCTACAGCTCATTGTTCTTCAAAAGAAAAACAAGTTCTTTAATCTTACAGGCAGTCCCAGGGGCTAGGATATGCATGGAGGAAGAAAAAGACAAAGTGAAAGTCAAACCTTATGATTTAGCTATACTTATATCCTAATAGAATTCAATTCTCGATTACAGTTCTCACCTTGTAGCCTTTTATTCATTTTGTATTGGCCATTTCATTAAGATAACATTCCAGCTGTAAGTTGGGAAACCACTAACTTGAAGAGCAAAACTAAGTCATTAGGAATGAGCCACATATGCAAACAGTTTAAATATTACTCGTGTGTGGGACAGTTCAGAATCAAGTGGCTAAGACACATAATTGGCAAAGGCTTGGTGTTTTGGAAGCAGACCAGGGATGACCTCATCAGGGAAAGGATATCAGGGGAGAGATGAAGAGTCGACCATAGCAGGGAGGAAGAAAGTGGAGATTCCCAGAACACAGGGATCTACTAGAGTCATGTAAACCACCTGGGATGGTGCTTACATAAAAAGGAGGCTTTAGCCTTCCTTTATGCTATAAAAAGAAAGCCAGCAAACTACAACCTATGGGCCAAATCTGGGCCACTACCTGTTTCTTAAATAAACTTTTCTTGAAACACATCCACACGGGATTTGCTTATGTATTGCCTGTGGCTGTTTTCATGCTACAATGGCAAAGTTTGAGTTGTCACAACAGATCAAATGGCTCTCAAAGTAAAAAATATTTGCTGTCTGGCTCTTTATTTTAAAAGTGTGCCTGCTGGGCATGGTGGCACACACCTGAAGTACCAGTTATTCCAGAGGCTGAGGCAGAACCATTGCTTGAGCCCAGGCGGTCGAGGCTGCAGTGAGCCATGAGTGTGCCACTACCCTGTAGCCTGGGTGACAGAGTGAGACCCTGAGTAAAAAAAAAAAAAAGAAAGAAAGAAAAAGGAAGAAAAGTATAACTTTTCTATCTCTTAATAACTGGGTGTATCTAATTTTCTTAATTACTGTAGGTGTGCCTGTTGACCAATGCAAAATGAATATAGGGTATCTAATAAAAATTATTAATGTCCTCTGAAAAGAAATGTAATGTTACATATCTAAGAGCAAGGTTCTTCTCAGTAGTTCACAACTGATATTGGGGAATTGTAGAAAACAGCATTTCAAAATCACCTATGGGACCCTTCCAAAGCTGAAGGGCAGGCCAGAATTTAGAAAAGGAGTTGACGGAAAGAAACGTGTCACTTAGAAAGTCTCACAGGAGATTCTGATTGAATCTCAGATTGAAACCACTGACTTAAAAAGAAACAACTAAATTTTCTTCAAGCTACAGAATTCCAATGATTAAGATGTTCTCTGTTTGTTTTTTAATAGAAAAGTAATAGAAAAAGGAGGAGACAGGAAGGATAGTTTCACTAGGTTCTGATGTACATTCTGGTAACACTTTAGTCTAGCTATTTTTGGTACCATTTACCCAGTAGAATAAATGGCACAATTATTTGGAAAAATGTGGTTTTTTTCAGCAGCTAGACTTATCAGAAGATTGGAAAATATGTTATCAAACTCTTTGGAACAAGGAACTAGCTGTGACTCACTCATCTAGTCACAGAAGAAAACTTGAGGAGGAATGAGTATGTCTCGGATGGTGCTGATGGTTGTACAGTCACAAATCTCCAACCAGGCTTGTGCAGACTATGGCATGGTATGTCTGTGCCATGAACACAGCTGAGTCCAGTGATAGTGAAATTCATCTGAAGGCATGAATTGCTCTACAGTTCTCATTTAATAGCCACTGGTGTGAGCCATATGTAAGATATGATGTTCATTTACCCAGTGGGAGAAGCTGTTTTTAAAGCAGCAAGGATTTTAAGAAGACTTTTAGTGAAAGTTCAAAGTGTATATAATTGGTAAAATTTTGGACTTTAAGGAGGCTGTTGATGAGGGAAGTGAGGAAAATATTATTGGAAAATAGATAAAATGGGATCTTTGCTATGTATTTTTAGAAATTTGATCAATACTGTTGCCTGCAGTAATGTGAAGGTAGAAAATGAGCTGTGTGATCCAGCTAAGGGGATTTCCACCCAGAGTGTTGAAACGCTGCCTGCTTATAGTAAAATGTGAGAAGAGAGAGAGAACCTACAGAACGGGCTCCAAAACAGAGTCAAGATTTCTGATTTTGAAGATTCCCAGCTTCTCCAGGACAATGTCAAAGATGCTAAAATTAAGAAATGGTTTCTGAGCAAAGATCAAATCTATGGCACTCTCTGGAGCATGGTCTAAAGATGAAGCTGAGGGTATGACTGTAAAATCATTTGTTACAGCCTGAGAAAAGATCACATGATTTCCAAGAGTACTGTTCCATCTGAAAAAAGACCCTGTAAAGAGAATGTACATATTATATGTTAACAAAGAAGTCTGGGAAAATTTCTCAAGAAGAATATACACTAAGTAAGATTTAAAATTTTTTAGTGGTGTTCTTTTTCTTCTTTAAAGTGAAATAACTTTAAATTATATTTTTTATTAGAAACTTGAATCAGTGGTAACATAAGAATTTAAAAACAATGAAAATAGACAAGGTGATGAGAAAAATTTAGAACCACCTAAATTACCAAGGACTCTGGCAGTCATGGAGTTGTCCCCAAGAATTCCACAGTGAACGTCACAGCAAAGAGTGGTTTTGACATCATTGAGACAAACTGGGTCCTTGCTCTGGTAAAATGCTGTATGATTTTACCTATATCTCAAGGTTGTTGTGAGAATTAGCTAATACATGTAATAGTGCTTAAAATCCAAAAGCATCATATAAATACAATATGACTAAAGTATATGTCCCTGACTAGTGTCACAAAGAATCATAGTCTGTGCTTAAACAAAAAAATCATAAAAATGCTATTAAAGGACGTATAAGCCTATTAAACAAGAGGTCCGGCAGATAGATGTAAATTGTCATTTTAAGCCAAGGACAAGGATTTCACTAATTGTTTGAAAGAACACTTAAGTTTAATTACCCATTTATTTTTCAGCTGAAGTAAGTAACCAAGCTGAATGTCCCTTTTTGATTCAGGAACAGTTGATACCCCGTCTCTGCAAGAAAGAATACAAGCTAGAGAAAATCCGGAAGAGGTATGTGTAGCACTTTAAACGTGCCTACCGTCGGTTAATAAAGGGCCTTTTCCCTGCCTATAGCAGACAAGTACATGGAGGCTGGACGTGGAATGGCGGTTGCCAGGGGCTGAGGTGGTAGGGAATGGGGAGTTGTTGTGTAATGCTGAGAGCTTCTGCTTCGCGAGATGGACCGAGCTATGCAGATGCATGGTGGTGATGGTGGCGTGGCGACGTGAAATGCGAACATGCTTAGCTCTACTAAATTGCACACTTCAGATGGTTACGATGAAAATTATGTTACCCGTATTTTCCACAGTTTTTTGTTTGTTTGTTTTTCGAGTCGGAGTCTCACTCCGTCGCCCAGACCGGAGCGCAGCGGCCGCCCCGGCCACGCAGCCTCGCCCCGCTGGGCTCCGCGATCCTCCCGCCTCCGCCTTCCGAGTGGCCGGAACTACAGGGCGCGCTACCACGCCCGGCTGATTTTTGGATTTATTGCAGAGATGAGGGCTCGCCAAGTTGCCCAGGCGGGTCTCGAACCCGCGGGCTCGGGCAATCCACTCGCCTCAGCCTCCCAGGGCGCGGGATTACAGGCTGAGCCACCGAGCCCGGCTTAAAGTATGCTATTTTATCTAAGTATCCTGCTTTTTGTTTTCCATTTGCATGGAATATCTTTTTTCATCTCTTCACTTTTAGTCTATGTGTGTCTTTATAGGTGA
>CAUYQG010274137.1:0-12733 GCA_963574415.1 Tarsius wallacei
AAAACCACTTTGAGATACCACCTAACCCCAGTAAGAATGGCCATCATTAATAAAACAAACAACAGATGCTGGCAAGGTTGCGGAGAAAAAGGAATGCTTTTACCGCTGGTGCGAATGCAAACTAGTGCAACCTCTCTGAAACACAGTGTGGCAATTTCTGAAAGAACTAGAAATTGCCCTTTCATATGACCCAACAGTCCCCTTTTTGGGAATATACTTGGAGGAACTCACATCATTCTACCAAAAAGTTACCTGCACACATATGTTCATTGCAGCTCTATTCACAATAGCAAAAACTTGGAATCAACTATGATGCCCATCAAAGCTGGACTGGATTAAAAAAATGTGGTACATATACACAATGGAATATTATGCAACCATAAAGAAGGACAAACATATGGACTTCGCAGCAACTTGGATGGATTTAGAGTCGATCATACTCAGTGATCTATCACAAAAACCAAGAACAGAGTACCATATGTTCTCACCCATAAGTGGACCTTGAACAATTGTCATAATACTATAAGAAAGGGATTGGTAATAGTGAGAAACTGCTAGGGGAGGGGGGCACACCTTATCAACAAGAATACCTATGTAATGAACATTTGTATACCTAACCCTGAATTGTACCCCACAAAATAAATAAAATAAAATAAATCAGGAGGCAACTGCAAAGAAAAAAATGCAGCAAGTGGACCTTGAACAATTATCATAATACTATAAGAAAGGGATTGATGGTAGTGGGAAACTGCTAGGGGAAGTGGGGGTGGGATTGGCAGTTGGAGGAAACTGCCAGGGGAGGGAGTGGTGCACTTCATCAACAAGGGTACCTGCATAATGAACATTTGTATACCCAACCCTTAATTTTACCCCACATCTTTAAAATAAAATTAAAAACAAAACAAAAAAAACCCAACTGCTTTTCAGGTGAGGAGTGAAAGGCTCAAAAACTAAAAGAAAATCAGACCAGACACTTACTGGTAGCAGCCTCTCAACAGGGTTCTGATAGTTTCAAAAATGCTTCCAACCTCCAACAAACCCCTGTATACTGCCAAGACAATGCTACAAGTTTTGTCAGCCAGGACACTAGGTAATGGCATGCCCAAATTCTAGGCTGTCTCCAACCCATGTTCTATTTGTGGGAAAAGGGCACTGGAAGTCAGATTGTGACCAGTAAGACTCTCCCTCCCATTTGGTCACTTCTAACATTCCCAGGTTTCCTCATCCATAGCTGGGATTGGCTGGATTCCTTGGTCTGGCTATTGAAGACTGACAGGGCCCAGGGTCTGCTGCCCTTTGTCATCCGTGCCATTGCAGAACTTAGGGTAACACTGTCAGTATCTGGTAAACCTGTCTCTTATTGAACATGGGGCTTTGTACTCAGTCTTGACCACTCCTTAACTCCTCTATCTCTATTGTCAAAGTAGATAAAATATCTTTCACTCCTAAAATGACTGAGCCACTACTCTACTTTCTTTTCTGCACACCCTTCCCTCATTCCTTTTTAGTTATTCCAGAATGTCTGACACCTAGTCTAAAAAGGAATATCCTAACAAAGTTTCAGGCTTCAATACAGTTCACCCTCTTAAAATTCCACTCCCATTCATTTTACTCTGCTTTCCAGATGCCACTCCCCCATTCCTCCTTATCCTCCCTCTCCTCCCTCCTTCCCTCTGTAAATCCTATTGTTTGGGACATTTCCACAGTCAGTGTCACACACCATCACACCCCCATCATGATCAATCTACAAAGCCTCTTGTCTTACCTTAACCAACCCCAATACCCTTTAATTTCATCTAACTTAAAGGGACTCAAACCCATTATTTCCAAATTGCTCCAGACAAATATCTTAAATCCAACCAACTCTCCTCACAACACCACCATACTAGCTGTTAAAAAAACAAACAAACATAATTCATATCAGCTTGTCCAACACCTACCTGCATATTGTTAATCAGGCCATCATTCCCATCCACCCCATCATTCCAAATCCCTACACTTTGCTCTCTCACATCCCACCTAACACCACCCACTTCCCCATCCTAGACTTAAAAGATACCTTCTTCATCACTCCCCTTAACCCAGCCTGCCAAAATCACTTTGCCTTCACCTAGGTAGACCCTGACTCACAAAGCTCAACCCAATGAACCTGGACGATCTTGCCACAAGGCTTCAAGGATCTTCACCATTTTGGACAAGCCCTTTCTCAAAACCTATCTAATTAAAACTTATTCCCCAATACCCTTCTACAATATGTTAATGATCTCCTGTACAGTCCCTCGTATTCTTTACATTCAACATACCTCTCAATTACTCAACTTTCTGGATAAACATGGATAACAAGTCTCTCCCACTAAAGCCCAAATTGCCAAAACACTAAACCTAACACTCTACCAACACATAACTCTTTCCTCTTCTACACCCACAACAATCAAAGCTAGCTACAAGCCTTGTACATTAGATACACCATTCAAAATTTAAAAGGGCCCCCAATCCTACACTTCACATGCCTCCATCCAACTAAAGCCTCCTATATACACTTCATTTCCCACAAAACCTACGTCTCTTCGGCTAACAACATTCCTAAACTTCCAAATCTCCTAAATCACATGCCAAAAAGGGTCCTTAATAACTCCATATATATATGGATGCTCTTTATATAATACTGTCCATAGTCACTGTTGTAATATTCATCTCAACCTATGTTATCAAAGATTTTTTCAAAAACCTCCACCCTGTAACACCTGTGAACTTTCCTACTTCCCAAGCTAATAAACCTCTCCTCCAACAGTTTCTTATATTTCCTTTACTTCAACCTTGTCTTTTACTCCCTTGATAATCCCTTTACCTCAGTAAACCAACTACTTTCAACAATTGCTAATCTTTAGTTACAAGAAAGCTATATGATTCCTCCCCCAACCTTATCAATTGGTACTCCTTCCTTGCATGCATTAGTTTACAACCTCCTTACTACACCATGAAGCTCAACTCTCTCCTACATTGGTCTCTTATTCTAACCTTGGCCTCCTTATACATCTGATTTCCACTTACATTATCCTCTATCAGTCAGGCTTCTTTAATCAATTTCACATGCTAATTCTTACACAGTACACACCATCCATTTAACTCTAACTATCAAATTTGTCTGTCAACCCAAACCTAGCAGTTTACAGCCATCCCAGCCAACCTAGCCCCTTGGACCCAAACTAACATAAATTTGCATCTCACATTTCAAACAAATTCTCATTTAAAAAATGTTAGTGACCTGAATCACCTGGTGACCCATTCCAGAACCTCCAAAGGGGCATTCACCCAATCAGGTACACACCTTTATTTTAGACAATACATTCAAGAACTGTGGCTTTTCCTAACCCATTTTCTACCAAAAACCCTAAACCTCCAATCTGAAGACCCATTATCTCTCAAACCTTCATGAAATCACCAATCCAAACACCTCAAAGTCTATACTTACCTTCTACAATTCTCTGCCTCTCCATCCATTGTCATAGAAAATTATCAAGCCATTCCCATGCTGTGTCTCTGAAAATGACGCCTACCAGGTATAGTTGCATGGGGAAAGACATGAAGAAAACCTACAAACACACTGGCCTACATATTCTATAAACCTCTCACAATTCAATACATCACAATCAATACTTCATTATTTGTAACGCCAGTTTCTTCCTATCTTTATATGACCAATCTGACTTCACAGTCTCTTCTACTAACCTATGCTTTCAGGCCCTCACTGGAGCTACACTTTCAGATAAATATTCCATTTAGGAATACGAAAAAATGAAGACACATGGTTAACCTCCATTCCCTATAGCTTTTGTCTTTCCTCCCTGAGAATTTTCTTCTTATATGGCACTTCCTCCTATCTCTGTCTACTCACCGATTGGTCAGACATTTGCACTTTAATACACCAGTCTCCAGATGCAATTAAATCCCAAAGGGCAATTCAACTCCTGCCCTTACTAGCAGAATTAAGCATTTACAATTAAATTCATTAGCCGGGGTAGTGCTCCAAAATAGGAGAGTGCTTAACCTCCTTACAGCTAAAAATAGAAGGTATCTATATGTATCTCCCAGAAGAATGTTGCTTTTTTATTAATGAGTCAGGCATAATTCAAGATGCAGCCCAGAAACTTCAAAACTGGGCAACAAAAAAATGGCAAACTACCAGCTCACAGTGGACTAGGTCATCCCTCTCTAGCTGGATACCCTCGATAACCCCATTTTTCAGACCTCTACACCTCATCCTTCTCTCACTCACTTTTGGATGTTGCTTTATTAACTTTATCTTCCATTTTGTCTCCCAACAACTAAATGCCTTTATTCAAACTAGCACAGAAAAACATGTCAACAACATCCTCCTGCTTCATCGATCCACATTTCATAAACTTCAATACCAGCAAATATGCAATCCCAACCCTGAGGAGGGTACCACACAATTTTAACCCTAAATGCTATGCTCCATCTCAGCAGCAAGCAGCCAGACAACCCACAATGCCCCTCTTCCCACGCCCATGTGACCTCTTCTCCTATAAAATATATATAAACAAAAAGGCAGGAACATTATTCTGGAGAATGACATCTTAGAGACCTGCCACTTTGTTAACTACCCCAGGATGGAAAATTACCATCTAGGCCAAAGCTACAAAACATCCTGCTGTATGTTACACTTAGCCTAACTGCAAGTCTTTCTCCCAACTTACTTAACCGCAAGACTTAGTTACCCCCCTCACAATGCCAACCACAAAATTTTCCCCTCATACTCTATAACTGCCCTAGTCTGTAAGTGGGGGTGGGTTTCAGTCTCATCTGGAGTCCTACTCCGCAGGTTTCCTGCTCGGAATAAACCTGTGTTGATGTTGAGTCACCTGTCTCCCATCTCTCTTTTCCCATCTGCTCCTTTTCCTGACCTAACAGCTACAACATGAATGAAACTTGTAAGCATTATGCTAAGTGAAAGAAGTCAATCACACAAGGTCACATATTGTAAAATTCTGTTTTTGTAAAATGTTCAGTATAGGTACGTCTATAGAGACAGAGTAGACTGGTAGTTGCCTAAGACTGAGTAGAGATGGGGATGAGGGATGGCGATGGACTGAAAATGGTTATAGGCTTTCTTTCTGGGATGACAAAAATGTTCTAAAATGACACGGCGGTGTTGTATATACAACTCTGTAAATGCACTTATAAACATTGAATTATACATATTAAATGAGTAAAAGGTGGTGTGTGAATTATAGCTCAACAAAACTGTAAAAGAAAAAGACAATTAGGTTAAGGAGTTAATGTTTGTTTAAATATTCCATATGCTTAATGTAGTCTTGCTATTTTTTATGAGTTACTGGATTATGCTTATATATTTTGAAGCGCTAATTAATTTAAATATAGGGTAATTATGTGGTTAGATACAGCTTTGAAATTATCATTTAATTACTTGAAAATATATAAGGTAAATATCAAAAGTATAATATGCTTTATACTATAAGTTTCTAGTTATTTAATTTAATATTTAGTGAAATGAGGATAAAACTTGATATATTTGTAATATTACATACTCATAAATTCTGTCAACATATATGTATTTGGTAAGAATATTTAACACACAAAAAGAAACACACGAAAGGTCTTTACAGAGTTGTGGTAAATATGTGATTTGTAATTTATATGTACTTGTATGTTTTTTATTTAGAAAAAATAGAAATGCTATAATCAAAGTTTAAAATCCTAAAATTAATATAATTTTACATGTGTGTACCCTTATGCATATGTTTTTAAGGAACTGAAGCACTAAATTTCATTATAAAATTTCTAGTGCTCTTGGCAGTTATATGCCTTATATTAAATATTAACAATTTCAATTAATAATATAGTTAAAACTATATTATATTATAGCTCATGCTTATAACCCCAGCACTTTGGAAGGCCGAGATGAGAGGATTGCCTGAGCTCAGGGGTTCAAGACCAGTCTGAGCAACATGGAGAGACCTTGTCTCCACAACAAATCAAAAAATTAGCCGGGTGTGGTGGCACATGCCTGTGGTTCCAGCTACTTGGAAGGCTGAAGCGGAAGAATCTCCTGAGCCCAGAAAGTTGAGGCTGCAGTGGTTGTGACCTGCCACTGCACTCCAGCCTGGGCGATAGAGTGAGACTCCTACTCAAAAACAAAACAAAATAATAATAATAATAATGATAATAATAATATAATTTTAAAAAGTGCAAGAAAAGCACATTAAAGACATTTTATATGAAAAAGAGCAAATTGAACTCAACTCTTCCTTGTTCTATGATTTCACAAAAATCTTTTGATTTTTATTCATGCCCTTTACCTGGGTTTTTTTTGGTTTTAAAAAAATAATTTAAATTCAAAAATGTAGATTTTTACCTTTAACATTGTTTTAATATTTTGCCTGTGTTATTACTATATTTTCATGTTAAAATATATTTAGGAGTTAGACACAAACTTTTTTTAAAATTTTTTGCTCTTTAAATAGTTTTAACTATATTATTAATTGAAATTGTTAATTTTTAATATAAGGTATATAACTGCCAAGAGCACTAGAAATTTTATAACAAAATTTAGTGCTTCAGTTCCTTAAAAACACATGTATATGGGTACACACATGTAAAATTATGTTAATTTTAGGATTTTAAACTTTGATTATAACATTTTCTTATCACAAGGCTTTTTTTCCTTTTTTCGGGTTTTTTTTTTCTTTAAACTTAGAATTGCGTTTCTTAACCTCTATTCTTGGTGAACAACTGCAGGTGATTAAAAGGCTACAATGGTTTATTTAGGAAGTGTCTCCCTTGAGTAGACTACAATTAGTAAACCTATATCTATACACAAATAGTTATTAAAAATTTGAGGTCAAGGAATCAGGTATTAATAATTTTTTTAAACATTAAACCCCAAACTTACATATAAGTTAAACACAAATATGAATTTTTATATTTCTGTGGATTATCATCACTAGAATAAAAGCAGTGTGTCTTGGAATTTATTTTAGATCTGGAGGAGCTTTAATAATATGATGGATAATGATAACAATTTTGGTAATATGAAAGGTTGCCATTAACTTTGTATTACATCCTTCTATAAATTTATTTGTGGATTTCAACCTACTATTAGAGGTTAGTATAGTAATTTTCCTTTAATGATGTAATTACTGCATTATTTTTAAACATAGGTAATTCCAATATATTTTGACATTGAAATTTCAACAAACAAAATGAGAATATCTTGTAAGATTCAGGATAAGAAATAGTTGCAATAACAGCAATTATTAGTTAAAATTAAGATTATGTTATTCCAAAGTTAAATACTTTGGAATAAAGCTCTTCATGCATTTCTTTGTTAGAATATAATATATTTAGGTAACATTTACATTTTACTAAGATTCAATTTAAATTTTTTCAAATACAATAAATTTTCTCTCATTTTATAAATTATTGGTTCACTATACTTTTTTAAAGGATTTCATCAACCTAAATGATTTATTATAAAATTTATTTTCTTTTGATTTGGTTTAAACAAGTCAAATTTTAAGGATAGCAATAGACAAGATAGCTGTATGAAATGACAATTAGTTCTTATTTACGATATATTAAAAATAGACTGGAAATTGTAGTAAAAGATTTGAGTTTCCGTCCCTTGGAGACATAAAAATTAGGTTAAATAATCTTAAGGTAAACTTTTACAAGTGTAAATCAGAAATTAAATAATAACATAATCCAGTGTTAGTAGTGTATGTTAAAATTGTTACAAATTGATTTACAGCATAAAAATAAACAGAAGAAGTCAAGAGCTATTGATAGTTTTGTGAAATTGTGATTTTTCATTTTGTGAATCTTGTCCTAGAGTCAATAATAAAGAGAATCAAAATTTACACTTATCAAATGTTATCACATTTTTGTA
Source organism: Tarsius wallacei (assembly GCA_963574415.1). Lineage (NCBI taxonomy): Eukaryota > Metazoa > Chordata > Mammalia > Primates > Tarsiidae > Tarsius > Tarsius wallacei. The sequence continues at coordinate 7,931 of CAUYQG010274137.1, forward strand.
AATGTATTCTATTATTGATTAATTATACTACATCACAACCTAAGTAAAAAAGAAATCATTTTACATGTTTAACTAAATATGCTATAATTAAATTATTCTAATAGTCTGTCTCTCAGGCTTATATAGTGCTTAGAAAGATAATTGCAAACATTATGCTTAATCTTAATTGCTATATATTGATACAAGTAATGTAATAAAGGATGGGATAATATATACAAGTTCAACTGAATAAATATATCTCAAATGATTATATATGTATATTAACATATAAAAAAGAAAGTGATTAAACAGAGAGATAGATGGAAAAACAATGAGAAAAAGAGAAAAAGACTAACATAATATCAAAATAAATTATGTTATGAGCCGGGCTCCATGGCTCAGCCTGTAATCCCGCGCCTTTGGGAGGCTGAGGTGAGTGGATTGCCTGAGCCCGCGGGTTCGAGACCCGCCTGGGCTACTTGGCGAGACTTCATCTCTACAATAAATCAAAAAAATCAGCTGGGTGTGGTAACGCACGCCTGTAATTCCAGCTACTCGGAAGGCTGAGGCGGAAGGATCGCCGGAGCCCAGCAGGTCGAGGCTGCAGTGGCCGGGAGCGGCCACTGCACTCCAGTCTGGGCGACAGTGAGACTCCAACTTAAAAAAAAAAAAAAAAAAAAATTATGTTATGGTCATTGAGTTATTAACAGTTTATATTTTTCATCTTTTGTTAAAGTTCTATTTTTGAATTAAAAAATTAAGCTAGGTAGTGAGATGCACTAAAACAAATTGAAAAATAAGAGAAAAAAAGTTAATTGAATGTCTATTGTATTATGATAATTGTTGAAGATTTGCTTATGAGTGAGAACATATGGTACTCTGTTCATTGTTTCAGTGATAGATCAATGAGTATGATAGACCCTAAATCTATCCAAGTTGCTGTGAAGTTCATACATTTGTCCTTTATGGTTGAATAATATTCTATTGTGTATATGTACCACATTTTTTTTTTTTATCCAGTCCAGCTTTGATGGGCAGCATGGTTGGTTCCATGTTTTTTCTATTGTCAATAGAGCTGCAACAAACATGGGTGTGCAGGTATCTTTTTGGTAGAATGATTTGAGTTCCTCCGGGTATATTCCCAATAGGGGGATTGCTGTGTCATATGGAAGGTCAATTTCTAGTTGTTTTAGAAATCGCCACCATGTCTAACAATGAGGTTGCACTAGTTTGCATTCCCACCAGCCGTGTAGAAATGTTCCTTTTTCTCTGCATCCTTGCCAGCATCTGTTGTTTGTAATTAATGATGGTCATTCTTACTGGGGTAAGGAGGTATCTCAATATGGTTTTGATTTGCATTTCTCTGGTGATTAGTGAGGTTGAGCACTTTTTCATGTGTCTGTTGGCTGCTCGTATATCTTCTTTTGGGAAGTATCTATTCTGTCTTTTGCCCACTTTTTAATGGGGCTGTTTACTTTCAGCATTTTTGAGTTCCTTGTAGATCCTAGATGTTAGGCCTTTGTCATATATACAGTTGATAATTATTTTTTCCCATTCTGTGGGCTGTCTTCCGCTCTCCTAATTGTTTCTTTGGCTTTGAAGAAGTTTGTCAGTTTGATGAGTTCCCACTTGTCTATCTTATCTCTTATGGTATGGGCACTTCGGGTTGTGACCAGGAATTGGTTGTCAGTTCCAATTTCCATAAGGGTGTCTCTTGCATTTTCTGAGAGTCTTATAGTTTGAGGTTTTATGTTTAGGACTTTGATACATTTTGAGTTAATTTTTGTGTATGGTGATATGTAGGGGTCCTGTTTCACTCTTCTGCATGTGATCTGCCAGTTTTCCCGGCACCATTTACTGAGGGATTCTCCTCTCCCCAGCAATTATATTGGAGGCTTTGTCAAAGATGAGTTCATTGAGAAACTGAAGCTTTGCTTCTGGAATCTCTACCCTGTTCCATTGGTCCTTTTGCCTATTCTTGTACCAATACCAGGCTGTTTTGATCATTGTAGCCTTATAGTAAAGTTTGAAGTCTGGAAGTGTGATACCTCCTGCTTTGTTTCTTTTGCTACAGATTGTTTTAGCTATTTGTGCTCATTTAGGTTTGCATATGAATTTCTGTACTGTCATTTCCAGGTGTGAGAAGAATGATATTGGTACTTTAATGGTATTGTGTTGATTCTGTAGATTGCCTTTGGTAAAATAGACATTGTAACAATGTTAATTCTTCCTATCCATGAGCATGGAATACTTTTCTGTTTCTTTGTGTCTTCTGGGAGCAGTGTTTTGTAGTTCTTTGAGCAGTGTTTTGTAGTTCTCATTGCAAAGGTCTTTCACTTCTCTGGTTAGGAAGATGCTGAGGTATTTCATTTTTGTGTGTGGCTATTGTGAATGGGATTGTGCTTTTTATTTGGTTCTTCACCTGCTGGTTGTTGGTGTATAAAAATGCAACTATCTTTTGTGTCTTTATTTTCTACCCCAAGACTTTGCCAAAGTCCTTTATCAGGGCAAACAGGTTTTTGACAGATTCTCTTGCGTTTTTGAGGTATAGGATCATATCATCAGCAAAGATGGATAACTTGTCCTTCTCTTTTCCTATTTGGGTGCCCCTGATTTCCTTCTCTTGTCTAATTGTTCTAGCTAGAACTTCCAACACAATGTTGAATAAGAGGGGTGAGAGTGGGCATCCTCATCTCGTTCCAGTTTTCTGGGGGAAGTGTTTCCAGTTTCTGTCTGTTTAACAATATGCTAGCTGTGGGTTTATCATCGATGGTGCTTACAATTTTGAGGTATGTCCCTTCTATACCTAGGTGTTTGAGAGTTTTGATCAAGAGGTGTTGCTAGATTTTTATCAAAGCTTTTTCTGCACTTAATGACATAATAATGTGGTTATTGTCTTTACATCTGTTGATGTATTTAATTGCATTTATGATCTTGCAGATATTGAGCCAGCCCTGCATCCTGGGGATGAAGCCTACTTGGTCATGGTGGATGATTTTTGAGATGGCTTGAGATGTGTTTTTGGATCCAATTTGCTGAAATCTTGTTGAGGATTTTTGCATCTATGTTCATAAGGGATATTGGCTTGTAGTTCTTTTTTTTTGTTGGATATTTACTCAGTTTGAGTATCACTGTGATATTTGCTTTGTAAAATGATTTGGGAAAATTCCATCTGTCTCAATTGCCTGGAATACTTTCAGTAAGATTGACATCAGCTCCTCCTTGTATGTTATGTAGAATTCTGCTGGAAAGTCATCAGTCCAGGGCTTTTTTTTTTTTGTAGGTAGTTTTTGTATGACAGAGTCAATTTCCTGGGTAGTTATTGGTCGATTTAGTGTCTCGGTATCTTCTTGTCTCAACCTGGGGAAGTTGTGTGATGTTAGAAAGTCCCTCATTTCATTTAGGCTATCAAGTTTGTTTCCATACAGGTGTGCATATTAATCTCTGATAATTTTTTGTATTTATTTGAGGTCAGTTGTGATCTGTTCTTTTGTATTTCTAATTGTGTTTATTTGGGATTTTTATCTCTTTTTCTTGGTCATTCTGGCTAGGAGTCCATCAATCTTGCTGATTCAAAAAACCAGCTTTTTGTTTTGTTGATGTTGTTTATGATATTTTTCTCTTCTATTTTCTGTATTTGGACTCTTATTTTGGTGATCTGGAACTTCTGCTAAATTAGAGTTCTGGCGGCCTTCTCTTTCCAGTTCCCTTAGGTGATTTGTTAGGCTGTCAACTTGTGATCTCTCCATTTTCTTCATGTGTGTTCAAAGAGATATAAATTCCCCTCTTAGATCAGATATTATGGCATCCCACAGGTTTTGATAAGAGGCTTATATATTTTCATTTGTTTCTGGGAATCATTTTATTTCTTTTTTGATTTCAGTGTTGACCCAGAAGTTGTTTAGCATCATGCTGTAAAGTATCCATGTCTTCACGGGCTTTAGGAAAATTTTGTTGTTGATACCTATTTTTATTCCATTGTTGTCTGAGAAGGTGCCTGGCAATATTTCAACCTAATAGAGTTTGTTTATGCTTGATTTATGGCCAAGGATGTAATTGATCTTGGATTACATTCCATGTGGTGATGAGTAGAATGTATATTATGTGGTTGTTGGGTGAAATAATCTGTAGGTATCTACTAAGTCCATTTGGTCGAGTGTCAAGTTTAGGTTCTGGATCTCCTTGTTGATTTTTTACCTCAATGATCTATCTAGGGCTGCTAGTGGGGTATTCAAATCCTCTGCTATAATAGAGTCAATATCTTTTTTAGTTTACTTAGTAGTTGTTTTATAAATGCTGATGCTCCAGTGTTGGGTGCGTATATGTTTAGGATGGATATTTCTTGTTGATGGATCGAAACTTTTCTCATTATGTAGTGCCCTTTTATATCTTTTTAAATTTTTGATAGCCTAAAGGTTTTTTTTTGTCTGATATTAAGGTCATAACTCCTGCCTGTTTTTATGATCCATTTGCCTGAAAACTCGTTTTCCATCCTTTAACTTTGAGTCTTTGTGCATCTCTTGTGGTGAGTTGAGTTTCCTGGATTCAGCTAATAATTAGGTCATGGTTTCTTATCCAGTTTGCCATTTTGTGTCTTTTCTTGGTGCATTTAGTTCATTCACATTCATGTTGATTATTGAAATGTGATTGTTTATCCCTGTCATGAGGTTCTCATATAGTTTTTTTATTTGTTTGCTTGTTTTCTTTTAGCTTTGGGATTGCTGTATGTGTGTGTTTTCAAGTTTATTGTTGCACCATGTTTTCTGTTGATTCTGTGCTCTGCTGTTCTCTTGGGAAGTGTGTGGTCATTCTTTTTTTTTTTTT
>CAUYQG010274141.1:0-14935 GCA_963574415.1 Tarsius wallacei
TCTAAGTAGCTGGAACTGCAGGCGCACGCTACCATGCCTGGCTAATTTTTGATTTATTGTAGAGATGAGGTCTCGCCAAGTTGCCCAGGCGGGTCTCGAACCTGCGGGCTCAGGCAATCCACTCACCTCAGCCTCCCAAAGTGCGGGATTACAGGCTGAGCCACCGAGCCCGGCGAAAATGAAATTTTATACATCTTAGTTGAATGGGGTTTTTATAAGCCCTTCTCCCCCACTCCATGAATATATATGTAAGTTATTTTTGTTTGTTTCTTGTTTGTTTGTTCTTTTAATAATACTGAATTCTTCTTGACTTCTTCTGTGATGAAGAATTTGAGAGAAGCAGAAGAAAAGCAGAATTTGAGTCCAAAGCTCTATATTCAAGTTTCTGCCGTTCCATTTATGATTGCTGCGTGACCTTGGGTGTTCATGAAATCATTCTGGACCTGAGTTTCTTATAGAGGTAGGGATCTGTTCTCCCTGTTTTATAGGTTGAGGTGAAGGTTATCAGGTAAGATAATGTATGAGAAAGTGTTTTGAAAACTGTGAAGCTGTAAAATGTGAGGTATTGTTATTCCTTGTGTCATCTGGCCAGATGCCAGGTCATGCTACCCTTCCAAGTTTCATGTGCTTTTCCTTATCTCCTCCCTAAAGCTTAACTCCAAAATGGTACAAGAGTTAGAGTTTGGGAAATTCTGTCACACAATTTAAGCTCCTAATTTATTTATTTTGTTTTGTTTTATAAAAATAAAATGAAATCTCATTAATTTGTGGAAAAGCAAGTGAAAATTACAAATTAAAAAATGGAGTAATTAAAAACGTTAGCACACTATCTCATGATGGTTTTTCCATTATAGCAAGAGTTTTAAGTGTCTACCACATGTACTCACCAACATTAGACAAAATGCAAAAGAAACCTTCAGTAGATCTTGAGAGTGAGAGAGAGAGAGAGAGAGAGAGAGAGAGAGAGAGAGAGAGATAGAGAGAGAGAGAGGAGATGCTTAAAATGTATAAGGCAAAACTAAAGCAGACATGGGCTTTACCTGGGGTTCATGGGCTTCTTAGGTGTCCACAGACGGACTTTCAGAGGGTCTTTGAAATCATGTCAAGATTTGTGCATATGTGCACATGTATATTTTCTTCAGAGAGGAGCCATAGCTTTCATGAGATTCTCAAAGGATCGGTAATTAAGAAAAACAATCAAACAAACAAACAAACTGAAGAACTGAGTCAGAGAACATGGCTAAGCTACAGGTAGTCTGATTAAATGGCACATAGACTATTACGTGGTGAGATTTGTCAGAAAAGCTTTTCAAAAGAATGATTGAATCAGGTCTTGAGCCAAGAACAGTTTCTGCTGGGTATGCTCTTATCAATCATTAAACTAAGAAGTTGTAATACCTAGTGCTTCACTAATTGAGAAAGTTTTAGAAAACTGCATTAGTCTTAATTCCTAATTATACTGTTTAGTAATCAGACTTCAGTTTCAATATGTTTTGAAACTTCCCTGAGTAAAATGTAAAGTTCAAATGAACTTGCATATATAATTTTGGGGAAGCAATAGAAAGTGTGAAGGTAAAAATAACTTAAGTGGGATTTTTGGCCATCTAACTTTCTTTCCCCCAATTCTGCCAATTTCCAGCAGAGGTAAATTGATTCCACATGTTTGTTGAGTCGCTATTCTGTAGAAATCCTCATGTCTAGAGTTTTAAAGTTGTCTGTTACCAGGTAACTTATCTGACTGGGGAATCAGGAGGCAACAGAACCACAGTATGAGCTCAGGAGGGCCTCCATGTGGGGCTCAAATCCCACTGCTGACATTTTGTCCTGGGAGACAGTGGGAGCAAGACTTTTCATTATACTTAGCGTACATCTCCCATTAACACACTGGGATTTGGTTTCTTATTTCCTTCATATGTTTGGTTTCTTATTTCCTTCATATGTTGAAAATATTTTAGCTCAGTCTTGGCTTGCCAGTTAGGTTGAGCTAGTTACTACATCTCAGTTTTCTTAATATGTTCAGTAAGAGTGAGAGTATCTATTTGTTTAGGAGGAGAAACATCCTAAGGTCAAAGAAGACAAGATGAATGAAGAGGCAGGTGAATGGGTAGCTGAGGGAAAGTAAGTTGAGTGAGTCCCCATTTAGTGATTTTACTGTTTCAAGCACTTTAGGAAAGTAGTACCAAGTGCTTGTGATCAAAAGAAGTTGGTACTCTTAACACTCATCCTTCCCTTCTCCCCTAATTTTAATTAAGAAGATCGAGGCCAGAGAGATAAATACAAAACAACGTGTGTTAAATGGCAGAACCAAGAAACAAACCTAGGCATTCAGGCACATAAGCCTACTTTTTTTTTTTTCAGAAGAAGAAGAAGCTATTTATTCAGAGTTGGCCATAGAAGGGAGGCAATCATCATCACTTGCGTTTGGTTGAGACTCAAATGCAGGCAGGGGAGTGGGAAGGCTTTATAGTGGACAAAGGGAAGGCTTCACTTATGCCCTGACTGAAGGCTGGGATAAGCCTACTCTTAAATATATGAGCTGGATTGACTCTTCCATGTATATTATAGAAGTAACGTAGATTAAAAATCACTATGATGTCTTTCTTAAATTAATGCTCTTTCTATGTACTTTCTAAGCGTTTTGAGTATTTTAATTTCTCCTTACTTATCAATTTTATTGCAAGGTGGAATTTAGCATGAAACAAGTCAGCAAAATGATGAGGTTTTTTTGTTTTTTGTTTTTTTTTGAGTTGGCATCTCACTCTGTCGCCCAGACTGGAGTGCAGTGGCCGCTTCCGGCCACTGCAGCCTCGACCTGCTGGGCTCCGGTGATCCTTCCGCCTCAGCCTTCCGAGTAGCCGGAATTACAGGCACGCGCTACCATGCCCGGCTGATTTTTTGATTTATTGTAGAGATGAGGTCTTGCCTGCGCAGGCGGGTCTCGAACCCATGGACTCAGGCAATCCACTCACCTCAGCCTCCCAAGGCGCGGGATTACAGGCTGAGCCACCGAGCCCGGCTAATGATGAGTTTTTAATATTTTATTAGATGTTTAAACTTGTCTTGAACTTTGGTTTTATGATCTCATGAAAGGAAGTCTTGCATTTGTTTCTCAGAAAACTTTCTATGGATTTAATGTTTGAGGTTAAAGGTTTTGCTTTGAGTAACCAGAGACTAAAGTTCTCTTTGTGCCATATTGCTGAAAACTCCTAACCTTACCTCTCAAATATTTGATTTTTTTCTAAAATACCAGAAGTTTCTTGGGATATCTAATATGCAACACCAGTTCCATGCCCTTAATAGTAGCACCCAAAGATGAAACAATCAATTCAATAACTCATCTGATTGCTGAAAAAGATTACAATCTAAGCATCAATTTCCTTCATTTAAGAGCATTTCCTAAGATATAAATCAATATTCCTTAGGCTCAGTTTATATGCAGCCATTAGTTTATAATCTTCTACATCAATGATTCATCTATCAGTTGTGAAAAATAGATTTTCCCGAGACTGTCCATAATGCTCTTGTAATTGGTAAAGGAACATTGGGAGAAAAATTGGAATGCAAAAAAGAACTTAAGGGTTTCAGAGTTCTAGGAAGCTCATGACAATTGCTCACAGGTTAACACTTTCAGTTTAAGCTTTACTGCAAGATGTGTTTCCAATTAAGAACATGACAGAGATTGTTATTCCTCAGACTTGATTCTCCTTTTTTCTTCTTATTGATAGAAACTTGAATATTAGCTGGGTACTTAGCTACTCAGAATAAAATCTACACTCTCAGGATGTCTCATAGCTAGATGTGGCCTTGTGACAAGTTTTAGAAAATAGAACATAAGTAGAAGTAGTGTGTGCAAATTCTTCCCCTTTCCTTCCAGGCTTCCTGGCTGGCTAGAATGCAGGTAGTAGCTGGGACTCAGGGTGAGAGGAACAAATGTGGTCATTTTGAAATCAACAAACTATAGTTATTCTAAATGTGCGTGCCCAAAGTATCTATTCCCATTTGATGCTTATCTTTTTACTGTTTTACTGATATCTTTGGATAAACAGAAGTTCTTCACTTTAATTTATCCAGCTTATCAGATTCACTTATTTTGTACAGTTGGTGTTTATTGTATATTAAGTAGTTTTTTTCTATCCCACAAAGACTTGCCTATGGTAGTTTCAAAAAGAATTTGTTTACCATTCACATTTAGATATATGTCACCTAGAATTAATATGTGAACATTGGGTGAGGTTTGGGTAAGCTTTATCTTCTAATATAGCTAATCAATTGACCCAGCATCATTTATTGAAAAGACACTCCACTGCTCTGCAGTGTCATCTTTGTTATAAATTGTGTTTGTATGTATGTGAGTCTGCCTTATAACTCTATTCTATTACTTTCGCCTGTTGTTTAGTATTGTGTCAGTACCATACTGTTTTAATTGCTATATCCTTATAATAAAGCTTATATCAGATAATCTTGTGATAAGTCTTTGGTCAGCAGTCTTTTTTTTTAGAACTTAAATACACCATACCTCTGTCTTTTGTCTTGTGTTTTTTCTGTTGAAATGTCAACTGTTCTGCTTTTTTGAAGACAATCTTTCTTTCTTTTCTGCTTTCCTTTCCCTTTTATCTTCAAGAAGGCTTTTTGAGATATTCTCATTCTCTTTGGTTTCAGCAGCTGTACTATAATGTACCCAGTGTATATTTCTTTTTATTTTTTCTGCTTGAGGTTTACAGATTTTTAATCAGTTATGTGCTTTTTTTGTTTAATCAACCGTTATCTCTTTAAGTATGCTTCTCTTCCATTCTTCCTCTCCTTTCTTCTAGGAGTTTTCATATGTTAAACCTTCTCACTGCATCCTATCTATCTTGTATTCTATAATCTGTTTTGCATCTCTTTATGCTTTATTCTGAATATTTTCTTCTGACTTACCTTCCAGTTCATTACTTCTTTTTTCAAACGTATCTAAAAGCTGTTATACTGAGTCATCAGGTTTTCAGTTTCAGTTACTTTATTTTATAGGTCCTGAATTTCCATTTGTTTCTTTATGTATGTACATATACATTTTTCTCACTTTTCTGCTGAATTTTTCATGTCTTTTATTTTCTTGAATATTGCAAGTGTATTTATTTTATTTTCTGTACATTATCTCTATTTTAAAAATTTTTTTATTTTAAATATATGGGGTACAATTCAGGGTTAGGTATACAAATGTTCATTATGCAGCTACCCTTGATAATGAGGTGTGCCCCGCTCATCTGACTGTTTTCCACTACTGCCAATCCCACCCCTGCTCTCCCCTGGCAGTTTCTTACTACTACCAATTGCTTTCTTATAGTATTATGATAGTTGTTCAAGATCCGCTTATGTGTGAGAACATGCGATACTCAGTTCTTTGTTTCTGTGATAGATCACTCAGTATTATAGCCTTTAAGTCCATCCAAGTTAATGCGATGTTCATAATTTTGTCCTTATTTATGGCTGCGTAATATTCCATCATGTATATGTACCACATTTTTTTTTATCCAGTTCTCTTTTGATGGTCAACATGGTTGGTTCCATGTTTGTGCTATTGTGACTAATGCTGCAATAAATATGCGTGTGCAGGTATCTTTTCCATAGAGTGATTTGAGTTCCTCTGAGAATATTCCCAGTAGAAGGATTGTGGGGTTACATGGGGGGTCGATTTTTAGATCTTTTGGGAATCCCCACATTGTTTTCCACCGAGGCCGTTCTAATTTACACTCTCACCAACAGTGTAGAAGCGTTCCCTTTTTGCCACATCTGTTGCTTTTTGAGGTATTGATGATGGCCATTCTGACTGGAGTTAGGTGGTATCTCAGTGTGGTTTTAATTAGCATATTTATTTTAAAATTGGTGTCTGAAAATGCTAATAACTGGAGTCCTTGTTGATTTATTCATATAATCTTTTTTCTCCCTCTTTTTGTCTTTTATTCATGTCACATAGTCTTTTGGTTTGTCTGCTTATTTTTGATTGTGTATTTCAAGCTGTATGGCAAGGTTCTTTATATAAATAATTTGAGGTTAGGCTGACATTATCATCCTACAGAGAAGAAATCATTTTGCTTCTTCCAGACATCTAGGGGGCACTAGCAATGCTGGATGATCTCAGCTCAATGTTAGGGATTCAAAGGATTTGTAGTTGAACTGCTGCCCTTTAAGAATCTAATTACATATGGTTCACCCTTACTTCTAAATGTAGCCTGTCAAGGTTCTAATCCAATGCAAGGGTTCTCCTGTTGACAAACCTTGACTCCAATACCTGTTTCCCTAAAACCAGAAGAATATCAGTGACATTAAGCTCCCCATCAGTTCTTAGGGAAAAGCAGTCCCAAACTCTGGGCTTACCTTCCTGGGCTTTCTCATCCCCATATCCTAAAATGGTAATTCTGCATTTGCTTGACAGTTCTCTATTGCTTCTAAGGAGATTAAAAAAATTTTTTTTCTTTTCTAGTTGTCCTCAGCAGAATATTTGGTCTGAATTTCCTAGCTTGCCTTTACCAGAAACAAAAGTCCTCTTAAGCACTTAAATGATCTTTTAAAGCATGCTCCTTCTCTTACACTTTCCCTGCTGTTGGAAGTTGAATAAATCTACTTTAAAATGTTCCTGTGGTACATATACCAACGGAATATTATGCAGCCACAAAGAAGGACAAAATTATGGACTTCGCAGCAACTTGGGTGGATTTAGAGTCTATCATACTCAGTGAACTATCACAGAAACAAAAAACTGAGTACCACATGTTCTCACTCATAAGTGGACCCTGAAAATTTATCATAATACTATAAGAAAGGGTTTGGCAGTAGTAGGACGCTGCTGCTGAGGGGACACATAACATCAACACGGGTACCTGGTCTCAAACCAGATGAAGTGAGGACCAAAGGAAGGTCCAGACTTTACCTGTATGAGGACCACTTATCTACCTAATCCTGAATTGTACCCCATATCTTTAAAATAAAAATAAATAAAAACAAGTTCCTGAACTTTAGATGTCTGTGAAAGTGTTTGCTGGTAATCTGCTTGGAAAATTGACTTGACTGTTCTTGGATGTTTGTACTACCAAACAAATTTTTTATTCAGTTGATGATTTTGCATACACAAAAATATCGTATTGGAATTTTGATGGGCATGGCACTGACTTTTCATAATGTAAATTGGAACTAGCAGGGTGGCTTTCTTTTCTTTTTCTTTGCTTTTTATTTTTAAATTTTACTTTCTTTTTATTTAATTTTATTTTACTGATTTCCCTAAGTAGGTGTCTCACTCTGTTGTCCAGTCTGGAGTACAGTGGCATGATCATAGCTTACCGCACCCTCGACCTCCTGGGCTCAGGAAAGCCTTCCTCCTAAGCCACCCAAGTAGCTGGGAGTGTTGTGCACCACCACATCCAACTAATTTTTTTTTATTTTTTGTCTTTGTAGAAACAAGGTCTTGCTATGTTACCCAGGCTGATCTTGAATTCTTGGCCTCAAATGATCCTCCTGCCTCAGTCTCTCAAAGTGCTGGGATTACAGGCATAACTCACCACACTTGTCCTGATTTCCTTCTTTTTAAAGGCTGAATAATAGTCCCTTACATTTTTTTATTCATTAATTTGTTCATCAACATTTAGGTTGTTTCTGCACCTAGGCTATTGTGAATAATGCTGCAATGAACATGGGTGCGCAAATATCTCTTTAAGATCCTGATTTTAATTCTTTTGGGTAAATACCCAGAGGTGATTGGTGGATCAATGATAGTTCTATTTTTATTATTTCATTTTACTTTTGAGTCAAGGTCTCACTCTGTTGTCCAAGCTGGAGTTCAGTGGCACAATCATGGTTCACCACAGCCTTGACCTCCTGGGCTCAGGCTATCCTTCTGCCTCAGCCTTCTGAGATGCTGGGACTACAGGTACATGCCATCATGCCTGGCTGGTTTTTTATTTTTATTTTTATGTGGAGATGAGGTCTTGCTATGTTGCCTAGGCTGGTCTTGAACTCCAGGGCTCAAGCAATCCTCTTGCCTTGGCCTCCCAAATTGTTAGGGTTACAGACATGAGCCACCGTGTCTGGCTATTTTTACTTTTTGTTGAGGAACTTGCGTACTGTTCTCCAGCTGCAATATTTTATATTCCCACCAACAGTGCCCAAGTGTTCCAATTTCTCCACACCCACATCCACACGTGTTAGCTTTGTTTGTTTTTTTTTGAAAATAGCTATTCTAATAGATGTGAGGTGGTATCTCATTGTGGTTTTGACTTGGATTTTCCTGGTAATTAGTGATGTTGAGCATCTTTTCATATATGCACTGGCTATTTGTATGTCCCTTTTTTTGAGAAATGTCTATTTAAGTTCTTTGCCCATTTTTAAATTAGGTTATGTATTTTTGCTATTAAGTTGAAGGAGTTTCTTATATATTTTGAATATTAGATGCATGGTTTTCAAATATTTTTTCCCATTTGTAGGTTACCTTTTTACTTTGTTTTTTCCTTTGCTCTGCAGAAACTTTTTAGCTTTATATAGTTCCTCTTAGCTATTTTTGTTTTTGTTGCTTGTGCTTTTGATGCCACACCCAAGAAATCATTGCCAAGACCAATGTCATGAAGGTTTATCCCTATGTTTTCTTCTATGAGTTTTACATTCTTAGATCTTTTATTACATTTTTGATCTATTTTGAGTTGATTCTTGTGTATGGTGCAAGCTAGAGGTTCAATTTTATTATTTTGCATGTAGATATGCAGTTTTTCCAACACTGTTTTGTTGAAGAGACTATCCTTTCCTTGTTGTGTATTCTTGGTACAGCTGTCAAAGATCAATTGATTGTAAATGTGCAGATTTATTTCTGGGCTCTCTATTCTGTTACATTGGTCTATCTATTTGTCTTTATGACTGTATAATCCTGTTATAATGCCTGTTTTAATTGCTGTAAATTTGCAACATATTTTTGAAATCAGGAAGTGTGATGCCTCCAGCTTTGTTCTCAAGACTGTATTGGCTATGTGAAGTATTTTGTGGTTCCATATGAGTTAGAATTTTTTTCTGTTTTTGTAAAAAATGTCACTTGTGCAGGGCGTGGTGGCTTGCACTTGTAATCTCAGCTATTGGGAAAGCTTAGGTGGGAGGATCATTTGAAGTCAGAAGTTCAAGACCAGCCTGGGCAATATAGCAAGACCACACTTCTACAAAAAGTTTTTAAAAACTAGCTGAGCCTAGTAACATGCACCCATAGTTTTAGCTACTTGGCAGGGTGAAACAGGGGCATCACGCCACTATACTCTAGCCTGGGTGACAGAGGGATACACAGTCTCTTTTAAAAAGGCCACTTGTATTTTGATAGGGATTGCAATGAATCTGTAGATCCCTTTGGGTAGTATGGACATTTGAACAATATTGAATTTACAATCTATGAACTTGGAATGTCTTTCCATTTATTAGTGTCTTATTTAATTTCATGCATAATTGTTTTGTAGTTTTCAGTGTACAGATCTTTCACCTCCTTTGTTAAGTTTATTTTATTATTTTTGATGCTATTGTAAATGGAATTAAAAAAAATTCATTTTGCATAGTTTATTGTTAACATATAGAATGCATTAGTTAGTTTATAGAATGATTTTTTGTGTTAGCATTGTATTCTGCAACTTTACTGAATTTATTTGTTAATTAACATTTTTTGGTGTCTGGAGTCTTTAGGGGCTTCTATGTATAAGATAATGTCATCAGCAAACAGAGATTATCTTGTTTGTTTTCTTTTGAGTTCACATCTCACTCTATTGCTCAGACTGGAGTACAGTGGTATGATCATGGCTCACTGCTGCCTTGATTTTCCTGGCTCAGATGATCCTTCCACTTTTATCTCACGAGTACCTGGGACTACATGCATGTGCCACCACATCTAGATAATTTTTTGATTTTTTTTTGGTAAAGATGAGGTCTCACTGTGTTGCCTTGGCTGGTCTTAAACTCTTAGGCTCAAGCAATCCTCCTGCTTCAGCCTCCCAAAGTGCTGGGATTACAGATGTGAGCCACTGTGCCCTATGATTTTACTTCATTCTTTCTTATTTGGATACTTTTAATTTCTTTTTCTTGTCTAATTGCTCTGGCTAGGATTTTCAGTACTATGTTGAAAAGAAATGGTCAAGAAGATGGCGGCTGAGTCAGTCAATCTATGTGAGTCCTGGTGTGAGTGAATGAGCGTATGGAAAATTTTGTGTACGTGTTGGTGAATGAGTGAGCATGGGAGTGGCTGAATTAGTTAGGGCTAGGGAGTTAGCAGCCAGGGCTCTTCTGGTGTAGTGGCTGGTGCTGGAGCTGATGGTCTTGGACCCTAGCGATTCCCAGGACACAGAAGCTAAGTGCCATTTTTTTTTGTAATCAACAAAACCCTTCCTGGGAAGAAAATGCTAGGAGAGTCTGACTAAGTGGCAGCTCATGAGCAAGTGGTCAGGGCCCTAGTGCAACAACTGGTGCTGCAGCTTCTCTGCTTGGTCCTTAGCTCTTCCCAGGTCACAGAAGCCAAGCACCATTTTTTTTAATGGACAAATGTTTTCCTCTGAAGAAGAAGCAGGGAGAGACTACTGCCTCAGGCTCTGCCTCACCAATGCAGCAGGAGAGACTGCTGGCTCCAGGCATTGCCTCACTACTTCAGCGCCTGGTTGGACACTGGTAGCAGGGGCTGTGGAGAGAGCCCAGAGGCAGAGTCCCATCGAAGAGGACAAAAGAGGCACCTTGTCACTATCTTGAAGGCAGGGCAGGAGAGTGCTCTGACTTGCTCACCATGGAGGAACAGACCTGAACTTTGTGGCTGGTGGATCAACTACTCAGGGGTAGATCATGACCCAGAGGGAATATCCTGAAAGCACAAACTTTGTTGTCCCAGGCACCCTACACCCTACCTTTATCCGCCATGGGACAAAGGGTGTGGCAAGAAAGGATGAGGAAGGACTCTAAAGAGATCAGTGGTGAGTCCAGGGCTGACGCAAACCCCCTCCTCCCAGCAATCCTCTGAATGTCAGACCCACACAGCTAGGCCATGACTGAGAGGGACAAACCCAGGTGGGAGCCTGTACATTAGTTGCAATAGGAGAACTCTATTCCAGGATAGGCCTAGCTGGGGCATTCCCTGTGAGTACATACCTGGGGAAGAGACAATCCCGCACCTCCCACCGTAGCAGATCTCCCTGACCATATGAGGGTGGGAGGAGGGGACTGCAGCCCCACACACCTCTATTGCCCTTCCTCTTTCCCTACTCTGGACACTGGGAAGAGAGTGAAAGAGAGTGAAAGGGAGAAGCTCTGCAGGAGAGACCAGACTAGAGGAACAATTGCAGAGCCTGCCACAAGAGGGCAGTGTTTAAAACAATTTTTTTAATTTAAATTTTTTTTTGCCTGTGTGTTTGTTAGTTCATCTATTTTTAAAATATTTTTTCTTTGTGCATGAATGTGTATGTGAGGGTTTGATCTACACCCCCCAATTTTTTTTTCTTTTCTTTTTCTGTTTCTTTCTTCTTATGTTTGTTGTTTTCTGTTTTTGTGTGTATGTGAATGCTTGAGTGTTCACTTTTCAATTTTGTTGTTGTTGTTGATTTGTTTTTGCTCTTTTGTTCTTCTTCTTCTTCGTTTTTAGTTTAAGGTGTGTGTCAATATATGTGTGAGGGTTCAATCTGAATTCCTTTTTTTTTTTTCCCCTCGGTCTTTCTGTTTTTCTTCTCTATTCACTTTGTGCTAGATGTGTGTGTGTTTAGTTTTCTTGTTTTTTTTTGTTGTTGTTTCACTTTGTTGTTATTCTAGTTTTTTTTGGTGTGTGTGTGTGTGTATGTCTGTGTATGTTCAATTGTTTTTTGCATTGGTTTCTGCTTTCATTGTTCTATGCTTATTTTCTTTTTCTTTTTTTCTTTTTTAAATTCATGTCCATTTTATTTAATTCTATTTTTCTCTATGCTCCTCATTGCTGTCACTGTATCTTGGATTCAGGGGGTATACACATACTGACTGCATGATCATATAAGTGGTGGGGAGTGGGTCTCAGGGAACACATACCACAATCAGTAAACATTGTAATTTAAAGTAGTTTCTGAATTCTAGCAACCCATACCCTACCTTATTCCACTCTCAAAACAACAAGAGACAGCAAAGCTTCCCCCCCCCAGTCCTATTTCAAAATAGAACAAATCCAGAGTCCAGATCAGGGAAGAAGAGAGGGCTGAGCAAACATCAGAAGGAAAAGCCTCTCCCACTGACACTGAATAATAGAACTAAAGAGAAAAGCAAGAGATCTGTCACAAATGAGGAAAAACCAAAGGAAGATTAAGGTAATTTCAGGTGTAACAAAGAGAAAACTTCTGAAAAATCAGACCTTGGAGCCCAAACAATGGAAGTCACTGACCAGCCCCAGAATATGACAGGGATTGGGGAATGAATGGAAAGAGTGAATAAGACTCAAGGAAGACAAGATGCAACACTGAAAGAACTTGTAACAGAGATTTTGGCAATTAAAAATTTAATCCAGGAAATATATAACAAGATGATAAGCATGGAAAACATAATTAATCTAGCTGAAGAAAGAATCTCAGAACTTGAAAACCCAAACATGTAATTAATCCGATCTGTAAAAAATATAAAAAGAAGACACAGAAAGAACAAAGTGTACAGGAAATGTGTGATTATATCAAGAGGTTGAACCTATACCTGATTGGTATCCCAGAAGAAGAAAGGGAAATGGAGAACACCTTGGCGTAGTATTCCAGAAAACCTTCCCCATCTCATTAGCGATGTGACCAGCCAAGCACAAGAGATACAGAGAACCCCCACAAGATATCAAATGAGAGACCAACCCTTAGACACATAGTAATTCACCTACACAAAGTAAGCACAAAAGAAAAAATCCTAAAGACAGCAAGAGAGAAAGATCAGACTGCCTACTGGGGAAAACCAATCAGAATAGCAGCAGACCTATCGGCAGAAACACTACAAGCAAGAAAGGACTGGGGTCCAATATTCAAAGTCCTCAAAGATAAAGAATTTCAATCAAGAATTTCCTACCCAGCCAAACTCAGATATCAGTGATGGAGAATTAAAATCCTTCCCAGACATTCAATCCCTAAGAGATTACCAGACCAGCTCTACAGGAGACACTTAAAAATGTATTAAGCACAGAAGAAAGAAAGAAAGAAAAAAGAATGACCACATACTTCCCAAGAGAACAGCAGAGCACAGAATCAACAGTGAATACAGTACAACAACAAACTTGAAAACACACATACATCAACCCCAAAGTCAAAAGAAAACAAGCAAAGAAAAAACATCATAAGAATCTCATGACAGGGATTAAACAATAACATTTCAATAATCAGCCTAAAAGTCAATGGAATAAATGCACCACTGAAAAGACACAGAATGGCAAACTGGATAACAAACCAATACCCAATTATTTGCTGCATCAAGGAAACTCATCTCACCACAAGGGACACTCAAACTTAAAGGATGGAAAATGAGTTTCCAGGCAAATGAATCACAAAAAAAGGCAAGAGTCATGATCTTAATATCAGACAAAATAACCTTTAAACTGCCAAAAATTTAAAAAGATACAAAAAAACACTACATAATGATAAAAGGTTGAATCCATCAACAGGAAATATCCATCCTAAACATATATGCATCCAAATAGGAGCACCAACTTTCATAATGCAGATTCTAGGTAAACTTAAAAAAGATACTGACTTTAACACTATCATAGTTGAGGACTTTAATACCCCACTCACAACCCTAGACAGATCATCAAGACAAAAAAATCAGCAAGGAGATCCGGAACCTCAATGTGACTTTTGACCAAATGAACTTAATTGATACATACAGAACACTCCACCCAACAATCACAGAATATACATTCTACTCATCACCACATGGAGTATACTCCAAGATCAACCACATCCTTGGCCATAAATCAAGCATAAACAAATTTCATAAGATTGAAATTCTGCTATGCACCTTCTCAGACCACAGTGGAATAAAAAAAAAATTCAACAACAACAAAGTTCCCCCAAAATCCCAGAGACATGGACACTAAACAGCATGATGCTAAGCAACTCCTAGGTCAACATGGAAATCAAAACAAAGATTAAAAGATACACGGAAACAAATGAAAATGAAGAAACATCTTATCAAAACCTCTGGGATGCCATGAAAGCAGTAAGAGGGAAATTCATATTGCTACAAACACACATGAAGAAAATGAAAGATCACAAGTTAGCAGCCTAACAAATCACTTAAGGAAGTTGGAAAAACAAGACCACCAAAATCCTAACTTCAGCAGAAGAATTCAGATCACCAAAATAAAAGCCCAAATCTGACATAGAAGACAAAAAATACAAAAAAAAATCAGTGAAACAAAAAGCTGGTTCTTTGAAAGTATAAACAAGATTGATGGTCCCCGAGCTAACTGACCAAGAAAAAGAGAGAAAAAGCACAAGTAAACACAATCAGAAACACAAAATACAAAGTCACAACTGACCCTGAAGAAATACAAAGATTATCAGAGACTACTATGTACACTTTTATGGAAACAAACTTGAAAACCAAAAGGAAATGGAGGACTTTCTGATATCACACAACCTCCCCAGGTTGAAACAAGAAGAAATCGGGACCCTAAATAGACCAATAACAATCCAGGAAATTGACTATGTCATAAGAAAACTACCTACAAAAAAAAAGTCCTGGACCAGATGGCTTCCCAGCAAAATTCTACAAAACATACACAGAGGAACTGATACCGATCCTATTGAATGTATTCCAGGTGATTGAGAAAGATGGAACTCTCCCCAAATCATTTTATGAAGCTAACATCACACTGATACCCAAGCCAGGTAAAGATCCAATAAAGAAAGGGAACTACAGGCCAATATCCTTGATGAACATAGATGCTAAAATTCTCAACAAGATCCTAGCAAACTGG
>CAUYQG010274144.1:0-36395 GCA_963574415.1 Tarsius wallacei
GCCTTTGGGAGGCTGAGGTAAGTGGATTGCATGAGCCCGCGGGTTCGAGACCCACCTGGGCAAGCGAGACCTCATCTCTACAATAAATCAAAAAATCAGCCGGGCGTGGTAGCGCGCACCTGTAGTTCCAGCTACTTGGAATGCTGAGGCGGAAGGATCGCCGGAGCCCAGCAGGTCGAGGCTGCGGTGGCCGGGTGCGGCCGCTGCACTCCAGTCTGGGCGACAGAGTGAGACTCCAACTCAACAACAACAACAAAAAAAGATGACACGTTGACCTTAGCTGGCCTAGACCTTGTCAGTGGAGAGCTTGGACCTGAATGCTTTCCACAGCAGTTTGGCTGGAGAGGGCTTGGCAGTCGGGTGTGACTGCTTCCGGAGCTGCAGGTGCCAGAATGCAGGGGTCATGCTTGGGTTTTGGCTTTTTGTTTTGTTTTGTTTTCCCAATATAGACATCTAGTTGTTGCTGCACCAGCTTTTGAAAAAACTAGCCTTCTTCCATTAAATCTTTTTGGCATCTTCATCCAGAATTGTTGGATCATATTATACGAGTCTATTTTTGGCTGTCTCTTCTGCTTGTTGGTCTCTTGACCAGTCTTAGGATAATGCCACACTGTCTTGAATAGTACAGCTTCACATTGAAACCAGAAAGTATGAGTCCTCCATCTTTGTCAGTCAGGATTATTTTGGCTATTCTAAAATAGCCATTTACATTTTTATTTTATTTTATTTTTTTAGTCGGAGTCTCACTGCCGCCCAGGCTAGAGTGCAGTGGCACACTCAACAGCCACCACCACAGCCTCCACCTGCTGGGCTCAGGTGATCCTTCCTCCTCAGCCTTCCAAGTAGCTGGAACTACAGGCGTGAACCACCATGCCTGGCTAATTTTTTTTGATTTATTGTAGAGACAAGGTATCGCCAAGTTGCCCGGGCTGGTCTTGAACCCTGGGCTCAGGCAGTCCTCTCACCTTAGCCTCCCAAAGTGCTGGGATTGCAGGTATGAGCCACTGCACCCAGCTACCGTATAAATTTTAAAATCACTTTGTCAGTTTCTACAGAAAAGCCTGTGGGGTTTGACTGGGATGGTGTTGAATATGTAGATCAACTTGGAGAGAACTGGCATCTTGTTTCCTATTCTCAATGGTATCTCTGTTTCTGATGGTATCTCTGTTTCATCTTATGGTATCTCTCTGGGTTTATTGAGGTTTGTTTGTTTTTTTGAGGCGGTGTCTTACTCTGTCACCAAGGCTGACTGCAGATGCACGCTCATGACTACCTCAGTCTCAGCCTCCTGGTCCCAGGTGATCCTTCTGCCTGCCTCAGCCTTCCAAATAGCTGGAACTACAGGTGTGCACCACCACACCCAGCTACTTTTGTTGTTTAATTATTTTCTCTCATGTTGCCCAGGCTGGTCTCGAACCTCAGCTCAGGCAGTCCTATAGCCTCTGCCTCCCAAAGTGCTGGAATTACAGGCATGAGCCACCACACCTGACTTAGTTAGGTTTTCTCTGTGTTTATTTCCATTTCTTTTGTTTCTCTCAGCAATGTTTTGTCATTTTTTGTGTGGAGATCTTGCATATCTCTTGTAAGTATATTCCTAAGCATTTCGATGTAATTTTTGATGGTATTTTTAATGAAGTGGCTAGAGATTTATCAATTTATCAATTAGCCTTTTCAAACAGTCACACTTTTAGCTTTGCTACTTTTCTCTGTTTTTCTGTCCTTCTGTTCCAAAGACATCTGCTCTTTATTATTTTCTTCCTTTGGGTTTCATTTACTTTTTTTTTTTCAATTGTAGTCTTACTCTGTCTCCCAGGCTGGAGTGCAGTGGCACGCTCACAGCTATCACAGCCTCAACCTACTGGGCTCAGGCGATCCTTCCACTTCAGCCTTCCAAGTAGTTGGAACTACTGGCATGCACCACCATTCCCAGCTAATTATTTATTTATTTATTGTAGAGACGAGCTCTTACCAAATTGCCCAGCCTGGTCTTGAACCCGTGGGCTCAGACAGTCCTCTTGCTTCTGCCTCCCAAAGTGCTGGGATTAGACGTGAGCCACCGCCCTGGCAATTTACTATTTTCTAGTGTAAGCATTTAATACAGTAAAATTCCCTATAAGTACTGTGTTAGCTGCATTTCACAAATTTTGATATGGTGTTTTTTCATTTTGCTCAGTTTGAAATATTTTCTAGTTTCTTGGATCAGTTGGTTAGAATTGTAGTGTTTAATTTCTAAATATTTGGTGCTGTTCTTGGTCACTTATTGTTAATTAGTTTCTCATTCAATTCCATGTGGTCAAGAAGATACTCTGTAAGATTTCAGTCCTTTGAAATGGGGAATTTATTTATGACCCAGCACGTAGACTAACTTGACAACCATTTCATGTGTGCTTGAAGATAATTTATATCCTTTTTTTTTTTTTTTGAATTAGGGTCTCACTATGTCTCCGAGGCTGGAGTACAGTGGCAGGATCACAGCTCACTGCAACCTCGAACTCCTGGGCTTAGGCGATACTCCCTCCTCAGCCTCTTGAATAGCTAGAACTACAGATGCACAACACCATACCTGTCTGGCTATTTTTTTGATTTTTTTTAAAAAATAGAGACAAGGTCTCATCATATTGCCTAGCCTGGTCTCGAAATTCTGGGCTCAAGTGATCCTCATGCCTTGGCCTCCCAAAGTGCTGGGTTTGCAGACAGCCACCATGTTCAGCCAAGAGAATCTATATTCTATAGGTTTTGGTTGGGTGTTCTGTATTGGGTTCAAATGTTCTATGTCCTTAATTATTTTTTTGGGGGGGGTGTAGGAGTCTCATTCTGTCACGCAGGCTGGAGGGCAGTGGCATGCTCCTGGTCACCATAGCCTCGACCTGCTGGGCTTAGGCAATCCTTCCGCCTCAGCCTTCCAGGTAGCTGGAACTACAGGTGCACGCCACCATGCCCGGCTAATTTTTTGATTTATTGTAGAGATGGGGTCTCACCAAGTTGCCTAGGCTGGTCTCGAACCCGTGGGCTCAGGCAGTCCTTTCACCTCTCGGCCTCCCAAAGTGCTGGGATTATAGATGTGAGTCACCGCACCCGGCAGTGATTTTTATTTATTTATTTATTTTTTGGTATTACTACTGATTACTAAAAGAGGGATGTTAAAAAAATCACCAGCTATGATTGTGATTTTTCTATTTCTCTGTTTAATTCTTTCCTCTTGTGTTCTGTCTGATTTATCCTTAATTCAATATATAACCCTTTGGCATCCCAGCTTTTGGAGGGGGTGAAGCTTTATTAGACTACTCTGCATGGGCCTTGTGAGATCTGTAAACAAAAATTCAAGTTCATGTCCCTTGGTAGAAACTTCTAGGGTGTGGAAGACAGGCTGTCATCCTTCACCTCCTCTCTGAGTACTTGTCTTCACTTGAGTTTTTGCTCTGAGAATTGCTTACATTCCCCTCATGGATGCATTTGAGATGTTTGTTTGCAGGGGAAGGGACATCTAGGCACCTGGTCCAGCATATGTTTGCCTGCTCTATGGAAAAGGGTATTTTTCTTAGTCTGACTTTATAACCTCTTCTTTTATAAGTTGGCAGATAAGAGGATTGTTGCATACTTTGGGCTGGAAGGTCTGGTATAGAGAGTGAGTCTTGAAGTATAGAGAGAAGACAGAGAAGGTGTTTCAAGCTTAGAACTGGCAAAAGCAGTGCATATTCCTGTGGAAGTGAAATGGCCATAGGCCGGCATAAGGTTAATGTTTGTAGTTTCTCACTGGAGCTGGGGGTTCTCTTCCCAGCTCTCATAGCTGTGTCAGAATTCAGCACCCTGTGGTAGAACTGAATCCTCCCCCACTAACTGTTAGTTGGGACCGCTTTTAGCTCTGAGAAGCCACCTGCATTCCTGGCTGTGTGGTTCCTCGTCTACAGAGCCAGCAACAGGAAGTCTGTAGCAGTCTGGGTCCAATACGGAGACAGAAACCACATAGTTGGCTAAATGGGAATTTAACATTAAGAATTATTATTATTATTTTGCTTGACAAGGTGAATTTTTAAATAATTTTTTTTTTCTTTTGTGAATCAGGCAGCGCCAGCATGGGTTCAGAGACTCATGAGTTGTTATTAACTGCAGTAAAAGAGTAATTATAAGATATAAAGAGACTATATATGGTACCCTTGGACTGAGGGAGAGTACCCACAGAACACATAGAAGGGGTTCAGACCTCTCTGGAGAAGGTGTGGTGCAGCCCACCAGACACCAGAGGAGTTTATTAGTTTCGTCAGGCCAGAGTTGGCCCCCTCTGCAGTCCAGGCAGGGGAGAAGCGGTCAGGGGCATGGGTGGAGTGGGAGTCTGTGCTGGTGTGAGCAGGAGGCCTGCCAAGCACAGATACCATGCAGGGGCTCTGGTGTCCATGTCGAGGAGGCTGCTGGAAGGTTATTGCCAGGCCGAGACTTCAAGACCAGAGGGACCGTGTCCTGGGCCCAGCCCTGGGCAAGCTTTATCGAATGTTCTGCGTATTCCGGCCCACACCTGTACTGTTCCTCCAGCTCCCTTTACTGAGAAAGCTTAATACAGACATCATGCTCACTTCCCAGGAGAAATCAAGAATTCAGCTGTTTGTCACCAAGCACATATTGAAGGGTGTGTTTGGAGCTGAGAGGCAATGAATTCATAACTGAAACATGTTCTCTGAATGTCTTTGTCAGGGAGAGTCCTGTCCCTCTTAAGTGCTCACCTGAAGCCAGGCATGTAGGTGGTGGTGACTTGCACCTGTAATCCCAGCTACTTGGGAGACCGAGGCAGGAGGATTGCTTGAGACCATTAGGTTCAAGACCAGCCTGGGCAACATATCAAGATTCCCCCCACCCTCGCCCTCCCACCCCCTTAACTCCCATCTCAAAAACAAAACAAAACCATGTGATTAGTTAGCTCCACTCAGGATGGTCTCTGTTTCTTACAGCTATATCAGATGACATAATCTGACCTCAGAGGGACTGTCCTGTCATGTTCACTGAGGTCTGTATGGGGTGTATGCACTGTGGTGGGAACCTGAAGGAAATAGGTTGCAGTTCATTCCCAGCGTGAACACATTTTTAGCTGTCTCTCAGAGGAGGAGGAATAACTGGTGTTTGTTTGACACCTGCTTGTCAACCACTGCACAGAGCACTTTACTTACCTATCTCTTTAATCCTTAACACCTTGAGGCAAGGATGACGATCTCCCTTTCACGGGAGAAACTGGGGCTGTACTAGTCTCTTGCCTGGAGACCCTCCACCACTGGTGGAAATAAACCCAACTAACGTGTCTAAGCCGGAAGCTCGTGTTTTCTAAGAACATCTAACCAAGTTGCTGTCAATGACAGTATTTGTGTCACTGGGTTGGGATGAGAGGACTTGACAAAGGTCATTTTAACGCTTCATGGCAGATCAGTTGCCCACATCCCGCTGTCTTAAGGAGCCTGCTGGCAGAGGTCGCTCCTGTCATGGTTCCAGCTGGAGGGACTGGATCTGAGAGAGGTACTAGCCGGCCTCTCCCATCTAGCTGAGAAATAACCCTTCCTTTGTTCCCTCTCTTATGTCTGAATGTGGAACAAAAGAACCAAGTGGAGTTTGTGATATAGCCTTTTCTGTGCCTGAGAGAATTCTAATAACTAAGAGCTGAGCTCCTGAGTGGCAGGTAAGTGATTCTAGAACAAAAGCTCTAGTGCATCTCTCTACCCGAGCACCCTCCTCTGCTGTGCTTGGCTTGTTTCTCATGGCTTAGTGTTCCACCACCTTGGCCCCTCAACCAGGCCTTCTTTGCATCCTCAGGGCCTGACATGGCCTGTCAATGATTGTGGGTAAATGACAAACGCCTAGTCTGCTTGATGTGTTTCATCCTTACTCTAAGATCGGCCTGGGGTAAGGGGCTCAGGAGCCCTGGGTTCCCCCCTCCAGCTCTGTCACTGATTCACCATGGGGTACTGATAAGCTCACTAGGACTTAGTTTCCTCATTTTTAAGATGCAGAACTTGGACTTGACCTCGGATCCATGCCAGCTGTAGCTCGCTGCGCAGTGGTTTGAATACTCCCCCAGTGGTTGGTAGGCAGGCCTTCAGGTTATAAAGATGTGCAGTCTGGGCAGACATGAAAGGTACATTGAGTTCCCTTTCTTGTACACATGAAGTAATAGATTCATTGGAATATGATCTCTTCCCCCACCCACTTCCATCAATTCAGAGTGCATTTTTTTTCTTCTTCCAGTTCTCTGCATGTTTATCAGCTTTAAAGGGAAATTTAAGTCAGGAGGCAATCAGAAGGGCAGGCACAGAGCTCAGCTGGCTAGAGGTAGGGAACTTCCTCTGTGAAATTTCAAATGAACGAGCCTGGGCTGTTTCCCAAGGAATTTTCTTGAACTGTGGTTTGTTGGGTTTTTTTGAGTGTGGGGGGGTCTCACTCTGTTACGCATGCTGGAGTGCAGTGGCATGATCACAGCTCAACTGCAGCCTTGACTTCCTGGGCTCAGGTGATCTTTCCACCTAAGTCTCCTCCTATATAGCTGGGTCTACAGGGATGTGCCACCATGCCTGGCTAAGCTGTTAATTTTTTTGTAGAGACGAGGCCTCATTGTGTTGCTTAGGCTGATCTTGAACTCCTAGGCTTAAGCAATCCTCCCAAAGTGCTGAGATTATAGGCGTAAGCCATCGTGCTCAGCCTGTTGGTTTTTTCTTTTTCTTTTTCTTTTTTTTTTGGTAAAGTGAGTATGTGTGTGCTTAATTTAAAACATTAAAAACAGCATGGAAAACTAAATTCACAAAAGTTTCAAATAACCATATGTAGAAGAATGAAACTGGACCCCTATTTCTCACCATACATAGAGTCAACTCAAGATGGATTAAAGACTCAAACGTTAAGACCGGAAACTAAAAGCCTCGACCTGCTGGGCTCCGGCGATCCTTCCGCCTCAGCCTTCCAAGTAACTGGAATTACAGGCGTGCGCTACCACGCCCGGCTAATTTTCTGATTTATTGTAGAGATGAGGTCTCACCAAGTTGCCCAGGCGGGTCTCGAACCTGCGGGCTCAGGCAATTCACTCACCTCAGCCTCCCAAGGTGTGGGACTACAGGCTGAGCCACTGAGCCCGGCTCGGGAAAACTCTTTAGGACATTGATCTAGGCAAAGATTTTTTGGCTAAGTCCTCAAAAGCACAGACAACAGAAACAAAAATAAACAAATGGCACTATATTAATTAAAAAGCTTCTGCATAGCAAAAGAAAGAATCAACAGAGTGAAGAGACAGCCTCTTGAATGGGAGAAAATGTTTGTACACTATTCATCTGATGGGGAGATAATATCCAAAACATATACTCAGGTTTCTCTTCAGATTGTATACATCTTTTGTCTTTGACCAAAATATACAAGGAGTTCAAACAGCTCAATAGTAAAAACAAGCTATCCCACAAAGGGCTGGGTGTGATGGCTCATTCCTATAAACCCAGCACTTTGGGAGGCTGAGACTGGAGAATTGCTTGGGCCTAGGAATTCAAGACCAGTATGGGCAACATAGCCAGACTTGATCTCTACAAATTATAAAAAAAATTAGCCAGGCATGGTAGCTTGTGCCTGTAGTCCCAGCACTTTGGGAGACTGACGTGAGCCCAGGAGATTGAGGCTGTGATAAGCCATGATTGTGCCGCTGCACTCCAGCCTAGGTAACAGAGTGACATCTGACTCAAAAAAAAAAAAATAAAGGGCGAAGGGCATTAATGGACATTTCTCAAAAGAAAACATACAAATGACCAATAGATAATGTGAAAAAAAAAATGCTGAACATCCCTAATTATCAGGGAAATGCAAATCAAAACCACAGTGAGATATTATATTACCCCAGTTAGAATGACTGTTTTTTTTTCTTTTTCATTTCTTTTTTTTTTTTTGAGTAGGAGTCATTCTGTCTCCCAGGCTGGAGTGGAGTGGCTTGATCACAGCTCACTGTAGTCTGAACTTCCTGGATCAGGCGATCCTTCCACCTCAGTCTCTCAAGTAATTGGGACTGCAGGCATGTACCACCATGCCCTGCTAATTTTTCTGACTTGTTTTGTTTTGTTTTGTTTTTGTAGAGTTGAGGTCTTACTAGTTGCCCAGGCTAGTCTTGAACTCCTGGGCTCAAGCAGTCCTCACACCTTGATCTCCCAAAGTGTTGGAATTATAGACATGAGCCACCACGCCCGGCCAAAAGGATGCAGAGAAAACGAAACACTGAGGGAATGAAAATTCATACAACTACTATGGCAAACAGTATGGAGATTTCTCCAAAAACTAAAAACAGAAATATCATATGATCCAACAATCCCATGACTAGCCATCCCAAAGGAAAATAAGTGATAGCTGAATGTTGTGGTGTGCACCTGTACTCCCAGCTACTTAGGAAGCTGAGATAGGAGGATTGGTTGAGCCTAGGAGTTGGATGCTGCAATAAATTGTGATTGCACCGCTGTGCTCCAGAGAGAGGCAGGGTTAGAGGGCTGGGACCTTCCATGCCACCACCAGCCTCCAGGGAGGAGAGGGAAAGGAATAAAGTTACACTGATCACCAGTGGCCAGTGGGTTAATCAATCATGCCTACATAATGATGCCACTAAAAAAAAACCCTAGAAGGACAGGGTTCTGATAACTAACCATGCAGAGGTTCCTGAAGGGTGCTGCGCCCAAGGAGCACATGAGAGCTTCCTGCCCCTTGCCATACCGTGCCCTGTGTGTCTCATCATCTGTGTCTTTGTAATATCCTTTATAATAAACCAGAAGTTGTGTCAGTTGCTCTAGCAAATTAATTGAACCTAAGGGGGCAAGGGATATCCCTGATTGATAACTGGTCGATCAGACACACAGGTAGACCCACCTGGGCTTGCAATTGGCATTGAAAGTGGGGGCAGCCGTGCAGAACTGAGCACACCCTGTGGGATCTGATGCTGTACCTAGATAGTGTCAGAATTGAATTGAGGGGCACCTAGCTCGGGTCCACTGCAGAACTGATAGTTTGCTTGTTAGTTGTTAGACATCATCACCCATTTGGTCACAGATGTCTTCTCTGTTGATTGTTGTGGTGTGAGAGCAGAGAAAAAACAGTGTGTGTATTTTTTCACTCTCAGAAGTACAGTCTCATTTTGGGTGATTCTAATGTGCAGCCGAGGAAGAGAGCCACTGCTGTACAATGTCCTACACAGTGCTACGGGGTGGTGTTATTCCATACTGGACATTCTTGTTCAGTATGGAACAAGAATTAGTTCTAACATATTTCCTTATTTCGTATTGTCAAGCACTGGCCAGTTATCTTAGTCTCTTACAAAGTGTTTTTCCAGGCAGCTTGTATTGCCTGCTGGGATTGGGGAAATCCCAGGTTTGTGTGGAATTTTCCATGACTCTTAGCTCTGCACCATTAGTGTTGACTACAGCTGCAGAGCTTTCCAGTGTGTCTGCCTCTGCTGTTCTCCCCTTTCTTTTTTTATAATGTCAGATGGATGTTAAACCTCAACTACAAGTCTTGGTATTGTGTT
Organism: Tarsius wallacei; assembly: GCA_963574415.1. Lineage (NCBI taxonomy): Eukaryota > Metazoa > Chordata > Mammalia > Primates > Tarsiidae > Tarsius > Tarsius wallacei. Next base: position 9,512 of record CAUYQG010274144.1, read on the forward strand.
TGTGTTTAATACCCTGGTTCTAAGGACAGATCAGAGAATCGCATCTGAATTAACCTTTTGTTTATAAAGTGAGTCAGCTTGAGCTATCTCTTTTGGCCTGATTTCCTCAGGTGTCATATTTCCTGTCACAAAACCACCTTTTGTTTCTGAAGGCTCAAGCTTCTGACGAGGTACTGGCTCATTCTCCAGCAATCTCTTCATTGGTGATCAGAATCAGCCTTTTGATCCTGTGATTGGAAGAGTTCTAAAAATGACAGCAGATAGAAGAAAACAGATTCAACCAGATAATGGCCTAGTTGTGTTTGGCTGGTCCCCTCTTATAGAGGAATTTTAAAGTCCTGAAAGTTTAGGAGACTATAATAGGGATATATCTCCTTTTTCTTGGAGATTCTCTAGATCTCATGCAGAGAGGACTGCAGTAAGTTACAAAATTTCATTCTCTCAGAGCAGTAGTTGAAGGTTGGGCTTGTTTGTTTACCATAACTGCCCCCTCCATGAGAGGCATTCTAATCAATTCATATAAAGTTGACCCTTGAACAATGCAGGGGTTGGGGTGCTGACCTCCTGCGCAGTCAAAAATCCGTGTTTAACTTTTGACTCCCCGAACACTTAACTGCTAATAGCTTACTATTGACCAGAAACCTGATAATATAGTCTATTAACACATATTTTGTCAGTTATATGTATTATATCCTGTGTCCTTAAAATAAAATAAAGGGAGCTAGAGAAAGGAAAGTGTTAAGCAAATCATAAGAAAACCTGCAATCCCAGCGCTTTAGGAGACTGAAGCAGAAGGATCCCCTGAGACCAGGAGTTCATGACCAATCTGGACAAGGTAGTGAGACCCCATCTCTACAAAAAAATTAAAAGCAAGAAAATCATAAAGAAGAGAAAATACATATACTACTCATTAGGTGGAAGCGAATTGTTATAAAGGTCTTCATCCTGTGGTCTTTACGTTGAGTAGGCTGAGGAGAGTTGTTCTGACTGTTTTGGGTGACAGAGGTGAAAGAGGTGGAGGAGGAGGAGGAGGAAAGGGTGGCAGGAGAGGCAGGCGTATAAGTGGACCCAGGCGCACAGCGAACCTGCACAGTTCAAACCCATGTTGTTCAAGGGTCAGCTGCATTTTGAATAGGAACTAAAGGCAGTGTGTATATCTGCTCCATTCAGTATTACCTCCTTCCCTGATCACCCTACCAAATTGTAGTATTCCCCCAGAATAGGGAGTAAAATATTCTCTATTCCTTCTCCCTACTTTCTTTCCTTCATAACACCTATTACCTGACATATGTAAGTTCCATGAGGATAGTGACATTTCATTTTCTCTGTTGTATTCCTGGGGCCTGGAACCTAGTTGGGTGTTCATTAATTTTTTTTTTTTTTTTTTTTGAGTTGGAGGCTTACTCTGTCGCCCAGACTGGAGTACAGTGGCAGGCTCACGGCCACCACAGCCTCCACCTGCTGGGCTCCACTTCAGCCTTCCCAGTAGTTGGAACTACAAGCGCATACCACCACGCCCAGTTAATTTTTTAAATTTTTTTATTGTAGAGACGAGATCTCACCAAGTTGCGAGAGGTCTTGCCAAGTTGTTGATCTTGAACCCCTGGGCTCAGGCAGTCCTCTCCTCAGCCTCCCACAATGCTGGGATTATAGGTGTGAGCTACCGTGCCCGGCTTTTTAAAAAATAAACATAGTGATTGATCCTTCTGGTCTTAAAACTTGAAACTTAACGTTTGTCTTATTTGAGTTCCTTTCTCAGGAACTGACCCTCAGGCCTATAGTATTAAGGAACTGAAACTCAACAGCTTACTGCATTCAGGCAAGGGGATGGCAGAGGAGGTGTAAACAACCTCCTCTCTCTCTTAATTCTCCCCAACTCCTTCTTACCACCTTTTCTTCTTATCCCTCCCTAATTCCTGTTTTCTGTGTTCCTGCTGAACTATATAAGCCCCTGACTTCAGAGAGATGAGAAAACATGTTCTCCTTGGCCGATATCGCTAGAATGAAAAGCTTTCTTCCCTGCTAGTACTGGTTGTCTGAGTGGTTGACTTTCTATGCCTTTATGAGTGATTGACTTTCTTGCCTTGGTCCTGCAAGCAACAGGACCCCAACCAAACCCCTTTTCAGTAACAATTTAAATAGCCGGACATTTGCATACCATCTTTCTTTTTGGTTTTGCTTTAGTCTTTGCTCAGTGATTCTCAAACTTTATTGGGCATGTTAATTAGTATATCAGGTATAAAACCATTTATTTAGAACTTTGTGAGCGTTATAAGAAAATTTCAGCTGGGTGTGGTAGCTTATGTCTGGAATCTCAGCACTTTGGGAGACTGAGGTAGGAGGATTGTTTGAGCCAGAAGTTCAAGACCAGCCTGGGCAACATAGTGAGATCCTGTCTCTACAGAAATTAAAAATATTAGCTGGGCATGGTGGTGTATACCTGTAGCTCCAGCTTCTCAGGAGGCTGAAGTGGAAGGATCACCTGAGCTCAGGAGGTCGAGGCTGTGGTGAGCTGTGATTATGCCACTGCACTTCAGTCTGGGTGACAGAGTGAGACCCCCAATTCAAAAAGTAAATACAATTTAAAAATAACTGTGCTATTTTTCACTTTTCACTTTGAGGTAAGATGTAACACCATTGTACTTTTTCCATAATTTGTAAAAAGAGGGACTACCTTGCTATTTAGATTGTGAAGCTGGAGAAGTTTAATGCCCATTTGGCTCAGTTCCACTGGAGCCCACGTGATTTGTCACGTATTTTGGTGGTGATGGCAATTAGAGAAGGGGAGTTTAAGTGTTATAGTCTGATTGGAAGATAACAGCCTGAAATTGAACTTTCCTGTACCAGTCAAAATGAGTGTGTCATATAGGTTGTGGGGCTTAATGTTTGGAGAAAGGATAACATAAGGCCTGTTTTTCCTCAGCCTGGGAGTGGTGATGATAAATTGAGATGAGTGAAAACACCTTGAGGTAAAGATGTCGCGAACCCAGGAAATCTTGGATACTTGGAAAGGTCATTGGGTAATGAGAGAAAAGGCAGATGTTCTGTGATGGAAGCCTCACTCCTTTGTGGATTATCTCAAATGAAGGCAGGACGTGTCCTGGGAAATGTTGAGTGTCACATATGCCTTTAGCACAGTGGGCATGGGAGGTTTGATTCAGATGCACTAGATGTAAGTTTTACTGCTGCTCTCTTCCCGTCCTAAGTGAAAATGACTACGTTCCAACATGATTTCACCACTCTGTTGTTCCTCTTCCCTCCTCTTAGTTGGCTGATTGCAATTCTGGCCCAGCTCAACCCTCTCTTTGGACCACAGTTGAAAAATGAAACCATCTGGTATCTGAAGTACCATTGGCCTTGAGGAAGAAGACATGCTCTACGGTGCTCAGTCTTGGAGGTGACTAAACTTTTGACCTTTCACATCAGCATTATCAGTCTGTGAGAGTTTGACTTGACTTTTTCTCAGAATTTTACGTCCATTTTAATCTCTTGCAAGGACAGGCTGCTGACAACAAACATGGTCTGAAGAGCAGAAATAAGCTTGGGACTTAGACCATTCACCCTACCTGAAGCTTAGGAGTTTACTCATAAGATCATTTATTTTTTAAAATTAGAAAATACAGTTTATTTAAAAGTAAATTAGAGAGAGAGAGAGAGAGAAGATTCACCTCTCCAAAGTGGGGGAGGGGGCCAAAGCCAGGAACATCTAAACGTACCCCATAACTTAAAGAGCACATGGCCACACCAGAGTCTAGCAAGGCAATGACCTCTTTTTAAATTCTATTATCCAGACCGGATGCTGTGGCGCACGCTATAATCCTAGCACTTTGGGAGGCTGAGGTGAAGACCAGCCTGGGCAACTTGGCAAGACCTCATCTCTGCAACAAATCAAAAAATTGGTCGAGTGTGGTGGCATGTGCCTGTAGTTCCAGCTACTTGGAAGGCCGAGGGGGAAGGATCATGTGAGCCCAGCAGGTCGAGGCTATGGTGTCACTGCATTCCAGCCTGAGCGACAGAGTGAGACTGACCAAAAAAAAAAAAATTCTATTACTCTGCCTTTTAAAGTAAATACAGTTTGGGCCAGGTGTAGCTCACGCTTGTAATCCCAGCATTTTGGTAGACTGGGGCAAGAGGATTACTTGAGCCCAGGAGTTTGATACCGACAGGCAACATAGCAAGACCTCATCTCTACAAAAAAATTTTTAAAAAATTAGTCGGGCATGGTGGCACATGCCTGTAGTCCCAGCTACTTGGAAGGCTGAGGTGGAAGGATCACATGAGCTCGGGAGGTCAAGGCTGTGGTGAGCTGTGATCATACTACTGCACTCCAGCGTGGGTGATAGAGTGAGACCCCCCCCAACTCAAAACAAACAGGTAAATAATTAGTTTGATTTATAGAATTATGCTTGCATCACTCTTTCAGACACAGATCAGAAAAGTGACTGCTTACACTTGGCATTGTGGTTCCAGCAACTGCAAGGGGTAGCTTATAGGTTTAGAATTAAGGTTTCTTTCTAACAGTGGTCAGCTGTCTGGACAGAACCCTTCTGAGACAGTGTTACACTGCTGGGAGAGCAGCGTCTTGGCTTCTTCATCTGGTTGCTTCCTACACTGTTCTGGTGGCATCTGGCATGGGTGCAGGGCAGAACTCTCCTTCCATGAGAGTGTGCTAAGCATTCACTTCAGCTGCTTAGTTCTGTCTGGGAGTAGACACAGAAAAAAAATTAAGAGGGTTTCTGAATGCATTGGGTGAAGAGAGACAAGGGCCTTTTGAAAATTGGCAGCTGGGCAATCTCCTCGGATCCCCTCCCACTGGGGCTCTTTTCTGTCCTCTTAATAAATCCTGCTTTCAAAAAAAAAAGAAAGAAAGAAAATTGGCAGCTTTCGGCCAGGTGTGGTGGCTCACGCCTATAATCCCGGCTTAGTTGAGAGGGTTGCCTAAGCCCAGGGGTTTGAGAACAGCCTGGGCAACTTGGCAAGACCTCATCTCTACAAAAAAAAAAAAAAAAAAATTACCCGGGTGTGGAAGTGTGTCTTTGTAGTTCCGCCTACTTGGAAGGCTGAGGCGGAAAGGTCGCCTGAGCTGAGCGGGTCGAGGCTTTGGTGGCCGTAAGTGTGGCACTGCCCTCCAGCCTGGGCGACAGAGTGAGACTCTGAATCAAAGAAAAGAAAATTGGCAGCTTTCATTTGGTCCTGAGCATTTGAGGTAAGTAGTGATGTTATGGAAAGATATAGGCACTGGCTGAAAGTCAGGAAACCTGTCATTTCATCTGTTCTTCTGTCTCCATTATTTTGTTAAATGGAAGTTAGTGCTCAATGCTGGACTTGATGTAGATTTGGCTTTTGGTGGGGTGCATTTTAGGTGTTACTGTAAACTGCATATCCCCCATCAGAAGACATGTCTGGTTCTACTATTTTTAGTGATGCTAACATGTGTTCTCTGGGTTCAGATAATGACAGCTTGCTTCCTCTAGTTGTAAAGTTTTCTGTCAACCTTTTGTCCAGTGATTTTTATCTCTTGGTGATCATAGCCTGAATTAATCATTTCAGTAGAAATTGCAAAGTGATGATTTTCTAATTCTGTCATTACTTCCACACTTGAGTAGCAGAAATGCTTCTGTAATATAAAGATAAACTTTCCCTCATCAATGAAGATTATTTAGTAACCATGAAAGGCAGGAAAAACAAAATGCATATTTAAATCTTTTTTTTTAAACTTTCATAGTATATGTTGGTGCCCTAGTTCCTTTCAGGGCATTCTATGAAGTTTTCTTATCTTTTTAATTTAATTTAATTAATTTATTTTTTTGAGTTGGAGTCTCACTTCGTCGCCCAGACTGGAGTGCAGTGGCCGCTCCCAGCCACCGCAGCCTTGACCTGCTGGGCTCCGGTGATCCTTCCACCTCAGCCTTCCAAGTAGCTGGAACTACAGGCCTGTGCTACCACGCCCGGCTAATTTTTTGATTTATTGTAGAGATGAGGTCTTGCCAAGTTGCCCAGGTGGGTCTCGAACCCACGGGCTCAGACAGTCCATTCACCTCAGCCTCCCAAGGTGTGGGATTACAGGCTGAGCCACCAAGCCTGGCTGTCTTTTTAATTTTAAGTGAGTTCTTTTTTTTTTTTTTTTTTTTGAGTTGGAGTTTCACTCTGTCCCCCAGGCTGGAGTGCAGTGCCATGCTTACAGCCACCGCAGCCTTAACCTGCTGGGCTCAGGCAATCCTTCCGGATTTCATTTATTTTATTTATTTATTTATTTATTTATTTATTTTTTTGGGTTGGAGTCTCACTCCGTCGCCCAGACTGGAGTGCAGTGGCCGCTCCCGGCCACCGCAGCCTTGACCTGCTGAGCTCCGGCGATCCTTCCGCCTCAGCCTTCCAAGTAGCTGGAACTACAGGCGTGCACTACCACAACCGGCTAATTTTTGATTTGTTGTAGAGATGAGGTCTCACCAAGTTGCCCAGGCGGGTCTCGAACCTGCGGGCTCAGGCATTCCACTCACCTCAGCCTCCCAAAGCGCGGGATTACAGGCTGAGCCACCAAGCCCGGCTGGATATCATTTATTATTATCATAACATTCAATTATTATTTTCTTGGTCTATAGGAGCCTGTTTAGGCTGGCTTCTATGTCCTTTTGATGCTAGTTTTTGGTAGTTTCCTTACTTTCTGGCAAAATCAAGATGACCTAGGCTCCTCTTGTATATTTTCTGTTCCAGATTTGGATTCAGCTGTTTCTCTAGTTGCTTTCTAAATTTCCCATTAAAGGGATCTCTGGTTTACTAGTCAGTCCTCAAGCCCAGTTGACCCTGGTTCCTTTCAGTGGGAATGGTAAAGCCAACATATGACTGCTAGGTTCATTCATGGCTGCCAGGGTATTGTTGCCTCCAAGGCTTTGCAGTGGAGAGATCCAGGAAGTATGTATTTTTAAAAAGAAAAAAAAAATAATGAGTTCACATCAGTATTTCCTTTTTTTTTTTTCTTCTTTGAGTCAGAGTCTCACTGACTCTGACTCTGGAGTGCAGTAGTATGCTCTTGGCCACTGCAGCCTCTACATGCTGGGCTTAGGCAATCCTTCTACCTCAGCCTTCCAGGTAGCTGGAACTACAGGCATGCGCTACCACACCTGGCTACTTTTTTGATTTATTGTAGAGACAAGGTCTCACCATGTTGCCCAGGTGGGTCTCGAACCTGTGGGTTCAAGCAATCCTCTCACCTCTGCCTCCTGAAATCTCTCTGTGCTGAGATTATAGGTGTGAGCCACTGTACCTGGCTTCACATCAATATTTCTAATTTACATTAGACACTACAGGATTTTTATATAACTTTTGGTTTTATACTTGAATACCATTCACCTGCGCTAAAAATCTTAGTTCTTAATAATAGTAACTTTTATTATTCTGCAATACATAAAAAGTATTTTCAAAATAACACCAATGTAACTAATAGCTAAAAGTTTATTTATTTATTTTTTGAGTCAGGGTGTCATTCTGTCACCTGGGCTGGTGTGTGGTGGTATAGTCATGGTTCAACTGCAGCCTCGACTTCCTGGGCTCAAGCAGTAACCCCCACTCCCACCCGGGTAATTTTCGTATTTTTTGTAGAAAACAAGGTCTCAATATGTTGCCCAGGCTCTAAAAGTTTATTGAATGCAGCTTAAGATTTCTTTGCTGCTGTATTTGTCCTTAGAACAAATAAAGAACAGAATGCTGTTTTCTGAGGCCACTTAAAATAATTATTTCCCCTGATGGTTTTGTCACTCATTTGCCATACAGTTAAATTGAGATGTTTGTGTTAATCTATAATATTTTTTCTTTTTGATTTGCTACTATTTTGTGACTATATAAAACATATTTTCAAAGTCAAAATGAAAAACAGCGCTCACTATAGAATATAGAGCGATGCTATATTTTGAGAAATCTATCCTTTTAGTGTTTCACTTTGCAAAGATTAAGCAAATACGTACATTCATTCATACACACCCACACACATATACTACATACACACTGCTGTTATGGAAAAGACATCAACTATATCCATTATTTTGTACCTTGTTTTATTCACTAAGCAGTAAGCTAGAGATTGCTGCGTATTAGTGTCTAGATCTCTATACACTGATACCATTGAAAATCCTTGTGGGTTTTTTCCAGTCTTTTGCTGTTATTGATAAAGCCACAGTGCCATCATATGCATATGACATTTTCTATTTTTGCCAGTGACCTTTGTAGTAGATTCCTTGAAAATGGACTTTTTGAGTTAAAGGCTTGTATACTTTTTCTAGATATTTCTGTATTACCTTCCATGGGATTGTACCATTTTTGCATTTTTACCAACAATATGAGAGTGCCTGTTGTCCCACAGCTTGGATCTTGCCAGTCTTAAATAGTCCTTTTTTTTTTTTTTAAATGAATTGGAGTCTCACTCTGTCACCTAGGCTGGAGTGCAGTGGCTTGCTTATGGCCACTGCAGCCTTGACCTGCTGGGCTCAGGCGATCCTTTTGCCTCAGCCTCCTGAGTAGCTGGGCCTACAGGTGCATGCCACAATGCCCAGCTAATTTTTTGATTTACTGTAGAGATGAGGTCTCACCAAGTTGCCCAGGCTGGTCTGGAAGCTGTGGGCTCAAGCAGTCCTTAAGACCTCTGCCTCCCAAAGTGCTGGCATTGCAGGTGTGAGCCACTGCCCAGCCAGTAGTCAGCTTTCTTATTCCTTAGAGTTTTGTCTCTGCCCAAAGGGATTTTAGTTTCCCTTTTATATCGATTTTAAAATTTGACTCATAAAATATCATTTTTAAAGCTGCCTTTTCCATCAAGCGCTTTTGTTTTCTACCCTTCCTTTCAACTGCAGTGTTAGGTAAGGCTGCTGATTGGGATTTAAAGCTACTTCGGCCCTCAGTTGGATCTAGTCCCAGAATTGCTTTTCACTTAACTTCTCTGAGTTTGACTTCCTTTCCTTATAAGAGAGTTAGGTTCTTTGACACTGAATGACACTGGGTGGGTAAATCTGAAGAGATTTCATCTGTCCATTCTTTTCAGTATCCTTTCTGTTAACCCGATTGGCAAATTCCTCATGTTTATTCTGTGGTCTGCAGCACAAACTACTTGAAACCCCTATATTAAAGTAGTTCCTGCCGGGTTCAGTGGCTCACTCCTATAATCCCAGTGCTTTGGGAGCCCAAGATGAAAGGATCACTTCAAGAGATCTAATATCTGGGACTTTCTGGAACACTGGCAATTTTTTTTTAGAAAGAGCAAGATCTAATCTCTGCCTAACTCTTAAGACAGAAGGGCCTCACTTTTCTTGTTGATAAAATCCAAAAGATTGAGCTTTAAAGAAAGATAAAGATGTTTTAAACTTTGCACTTTTACACAATGGAGATGTAATACAGGAATGTAGAAACCAGATTTAGAACAGACATGATATTCAGCAGAGAAAAATAAGGACCAGTCAAGATGTATAATAATTTTATACAAATGAAATTGACTCAACCTGAACAACAAACTGTTAAACAGATGGCAGATCTTTCACTACTTTAATCATTGTAATTGTCATGATTTTCTTTCTCATATAGAAGAATTGACCAGAATTGATAAGAGGCTGAATTTTAGCACGTTATGTTTATTGGCTGGAAATCTTACTTTAGTTTATTTATAATTTTTTTGTCCTTTTGTTCTTTGACTGTAAATTGGCTGAAAATCTTGTCTAGTACTCCCAAAAACGGTGCTCACTCCATCTCTGCCCTCTGCCAGCCTTGTCCGTTTCCTGTAGATTCCTGTGTGTGACTTCAGAAGATGTTTGTGGAACTCTTGACATCAAGGTTGCTGTATTTGCTGATGTTCACTTTCCTGCAGCCTGGGGAGGGGGGGCAGGTCTGATGCTAGTTGGGAATCTGCTTGTAGATTTGACTTCAGACCCAGTGGCCTGCAAGTGAGTTGGTTTACCATACCACTGTTGTATGGAAGATGAGCTTATATGGTTTACTGCAGTCTGAAAGGGCAGAAATTCTATTTTATTATAAAGTCTGGGACAGGGAAGAAATAGAGGATATTGGTAATTTGGCCTCTGCCCTGTGGGAGCTGTTGTTCTATGCATTCCAGAAATGTTTACATGCTCATGAGGTGTGTAGTACTCAGTACGGATTTCAGAGACGGGGGTGGGCTCCCAAGGGGCTTGTAATCTGTGGGGTTTAAGGCATCCTTGGGAGACAGTCAACAGTGCAAGTGTTTTGTGGTTAAAGAGTATATATTCGGCCGCGCTCAGTGGCTCAGCCTATAATCCCAGCACTTTGAGAGGCTGAGGGGAATGGATTGCCTAAGCCTGCAAGTTTGAGACCAGGCCAGGCAACTTGGTGAGACCTCGTGTCTACAATTAAAAAAAAAAAAAGAGTATATATTCTACTCTGACTGCTCCTGCTGGGTATTCAGCAGCCATTTTAGACTCAGCCTTGCCTCCCTTTCAGTTCCCTATGTCATAGTTGTCCCTGCCACTTAGGGTCAGAACTTGTGCCGTTACTTCTTTCTCCTCTTCCTCAAGTCCTGTTGTTCTCATCACGTCTCTCATGTCTGCCCTTCTACCCGTTCCTCTTCAGCACCCTGATTTCTCCCCAGCTCTCTGTGGCTTTGACTTAGGATGGGGTCCCCTACTCGTACACGTAGCAGAGCCCAACCTCGTTTGTCATTCTGGCGTAGCTCTTCCTGAGACAGGTCTGCTTGCCTCAGACGTTTCCAGTAGTTCTTCATGGACGATAGCAGGACTTGTTTTTCCCTAACCTGAGTTCCCTGATTGAGGTGGGCACATGCCCCTGGAAATGTGATACAAAGTGTTAGCACACAGCTTTTGCCAGAGTCACCAGCGGTCCCATGAGCCACTGCAGATAAGAACTGCCAACCTGCAGGTCGTGTCCGGTTTTGACTCAGCCATCAAAGCCTGCCCAGGCTGCTCTCAAACCAGCCTTTCTTCTCTCTGCTGTCCTCCAGGCCCTAGTGCTGCCAGCCCTGCTGTTTTCATGGTCTTGACCTAATTAGCTTTAGTTGGCTTTTCCTGCTCTCACTGCCCTGCTACATTCATTAATTTAGAAAGCAGCTCAGCAAACACGCTCTGCTGTGAACATTCCTTCTGCCTTCTTGCCTCAGCTCACCCTCACCCCTTCTCTCTCAGTTCCTTCTGGTGCTTTCTTTTTCAGTGCCCAGCTCGCAAATTCTTGTACTTCCTTCCTGGCCACTTTGTTTCAGAGTGTTTTCTTCCCTTCCTGAATGTATTTGGCTCTCTAGTCTTTGCCATTCATCTGGGGTGTTGTCTTGAATTGTTAAATACGGAACCCTTTCGTTTGTTCCTTGTATTTCATCGCCTACAATACACAACCTTACACGTCAGAATTAAGAAGGAATTATTTTGCAAATTTATCTGAAATGAAAGAGTACAGATAAAAATTAAGCCAGACATACATATCCTTTAAGAAATACATTCACAGCTGGACACAGTGGCTCACACCTGTAATCCCAGCACTTTGGGATTCAAGACCAGCCCTGGCAACTTGGTGAGACCTCATCTCTACAATTACTCAAAATTAGCTGGGTGTGGTGGCACATGCCTATGGTTCCAGCTACTTGGAAGGCTGAGGCAGAAGGATCACCTGAGCTCAGCAGCTTGAGATTTCCGTGACTGTGAATGTGCCACTGCACTCTGGGCAACAGAGTGGGACTCCAACCCCCCAAAAAAGAAAAAACAGAAATACATTCACTTACCCACAGGTTTCTTGGTTCTGGCCTTAATATTTTTATATTATCTTCATTCTTAGTTTTATCTGATAGTAACCTTAGTGATTCCTTTATCTTGCAAAATGAGAACATGGACCCTTTGATTGAGTTCTCTGGCCCCACCCCCCAAGCAGCTATTTCAGATCAGAGATGATGAGAATATGTGCTTCCTTATATTCTTTCAAAATCAAACCACAGGACCATGCCATTTAACATAATGCTCATTCACATTTCTTTCTTTTTTATTTTTATAGAATTCAGACTGGTCTTGAATTCCTGGGCTCTAGCAATCCTCCTGCCTCGGCCTCCTCAAGTGCTGAGATTATAGGCATGAGCCTCTGTGCCCGGCCCATGTTTATCTTAAACTGGTGTCATTGAGCTTGAAATTATCCCCCTTTCCTGTATGGTTTTTCAAAAGTGAAGACCTATTTTTCCCTTTGTTGGTTGTCTTTGTTAAGAGGGCCTGAACGATGAAGAAGTCTAATCAGTATACTCTTCATGGAAAAGTAACACACAAAACATGTATAATCACTACTTCAGTATTCTCAGGTAAAATTTATAATCTGCCTGGAACAGGTTTGTACAGAGAGGCTGTCATGGCAGCCTAAGGAAGAGAACAGAGAGTTATCCTTAGGCTAAATAAAAGGCTTTATGAGGCTTTTGGACCACAAGGAACACGTAGCCCTGGGAATTGCCACTCCTTGGCCTGATGCTGTTTTTCTATTACATTGTGAAGACAGCCTTCTAGCTTCCTTTGAGTTGAATATATTTTGTTTGCAGTGTCTTGCCTAAGGGGTCTCTAGCATCCTGGTGTTTTCTGCCATCAAGGGGAGTTGGACTCCCCAGTTTATAGGACTTTGCAGCCAACACTTGTCTACCGTTTCTTTTATAGTCGGGGTCTCACTCTATTGTCCAAGCTGGAGTACAGTGGCACAATCACAGTTCACTGCAGCCTCCACCTCCTGGCCTCAGGTGATCCTTCTGCCTCAGCCTTCCAAAGTGCTGGGATTTTTTTTTTTTGAGTAGGAGTCTCACTTTGTTGCCCAGGCTGAAGTGCAGCGGCACACTCATGGCCACCTCAGCTATGCAAGTAACTGGAACTACAGGCACATGCCACCACCACACTCAGCTAATTTTTTTTTTTTGAGTTGGAGTCTTACTCTGTCGCCTAGGCTGGAGTGCAGTGGCACACTCAAGGCCACTACAGCCCCAACCTGCTGGGCTCAGGTGAGCCTTCTGCCTCAGCCTTCCAAGTAACTGGAACCACAGGCACATGCCACCACACCCAGCTAACTTTTTGATTTATAGTAGAGACGAGGTCTACCATGTTGCCCAGGCTGGTCTCAAACCCATGGACTCAGGCAATCCTCTCGCCTCCACCTTTCAGAGTGCTGGGATTACAGGCGTGAGCCACTGTACCTGACTTTATGGCCTTTTAATTTCAAAAGGAGCATATGTGGAGAAATTGATGTTGACATATAATATTATATTTAATATATTCATATAGCATATATATTATAACAGAAGCTTTAGATAAAGGAGTTCATGTGACCACTGTTAGTTTAATGTGTAAAGGTAACTTTCAATATTTGCTAGCTGTGAAAGGATGCTGTGGAATTAAAGCTAGCTACTAGAAAAAGAAAATTGTCATTTGTTACCTACATTTTTGGTAAGAGTGGGAAACAGGCTAGAGGGCAGCCTGCTCTTCAGGAGTCTAAAGTGGAGAGGAGCTCGCCTTGTCTGTGGTCACCTTGCTTCCTTGTCCTAAGAGGGAAGGGAAAGTACAGACTCTGGAAACCGAAGGGAACATACTAGACTCCAGTGCTGTCGGTCTTGGTCAGTTCACTTCCTGCTTGTGTAACGTAGTCAGTTCACAAGTCCAGCAGTGCCCTTGGTTATTGGATCTCCTGCTGTAACCCTCCAAAACCTGCCCAAACTTACCCTGAGTTGGTTAGTCCACTTTTCATTTTTTGTTGTGCTCCTGCATATTTTAAAGTATTGGCCTGATTCACTTTCCTGATGTGAACCTTTAGCTCTCCTGAGGAAGGTATGAGGACCAGTCACTAGAACCATTTTGTTTTGCAGGTCACGGGAAGAGAATTCTTTCTAGATGGGAGGTCATCTCCACATCCAGACCACCTTTCTTGCCTTGCCTGTTTTGGGCGTCTGCTGCCTTAAATGTTCATACCACGTTGAGTGTCTTATTCCACAATGCAGTGTTTCTTCCTTTGCCCTTTTCTACACTTTGATGTGCCTACATATTCTAAACTGTACCTGCTCCACAAGATGGTGACACCCTCTCCTGAGACAGGATGCTCTTCTGAGAAACATGCTGCTCTCTCCTCAGAATCTGGATTTGAAGATGGTTCCTGTCTCCTCACCACATGAGAGTCAGCGAAGTGTTTAAAAACTGCTGCAAGACGAACATGCTCCAGTGTGCCAGTCAGGAGAGCGTGCTCAGAGGACTGTCCCAGCAGAGACACCAAACTCTGTTTTCAGGGTGAATTTCTTATTTCTGCCATCTTTTGGAATAAATTATTTTTCTGCTTTCTATGGAAATCTGGCTTTGGTGTTTGTAAAGCTCATTTTTGTAAGTTTTTCTATCCCTCGATAATGCCTTTTTAAAAAACAATTTTACCAGGCAAAGTGGCTCACGCCTGTAATCCTAGCACTTTGGGAGGCCAAGGTGGGAGAATTGCTTGAACTCAGGAGTTTGAGACCAGCTTGGGCAACATAGTGTGACCTCGTCTCTACAAAAAATTAAAAAATTAGCCAGGCCTTGTGGCACAAGCCTGTATCCCAGCTACTCAGGAGACAGAGGCAGAAGGATTGCTAGAGCCCAAGAGGAGATCGAGGCTGCAGTGAGCTGTGATGGTGCCACTGTACTCCAGCCTGGGTGACAGAGTGAGACCCTGACTCAAAAAATTAAAAAGATTTTTTAGTCTAAACTGATGCTGGACGTATAAGCCCTGCCATGCTGTCTGGGATGCCTGAGAAGACTGGTAAGTACTTCTTAATCATTCAGTAACCATTTGAGCCTGCTGTAGCCAAGGCACTACCAGGATCAAAGATATGTATGTTGGGTCCCCACAAGTTCACGAGCTTATGTGCTATTTGGAGAGATAAGGTAGCATACATAGAGTTACACTGTAAGACAGTGTTTTACCATTGTTCTTAAAACTGGTTCTGAGGTGAACAGGTTGAGGATAACCACCAGTCACAAGGAAAAGGCAGTGAGTGCCACCAAGGTGGATTTATCACCCTCAGACTCGAGACAGAAATTTAGAGTAATCAGAAGCCCGGGGCTGGGGGTGGTGATTTGGTGTTTTGGTAGCAAATCTCAATATACTATTTGGGGGCTTTATTAGTTTTAAGAAATTGATAATTAAAATAGACCTGCATTTTCCCTAGCTCATGGCTTTTTGACAGCTAGCCAAGAGTGGGTTTCCTGTTGTGCAGTTTGTACTTTTCTATTTCTCCCAAACTGTCGGAACATATTACTTTGCTGTTCTTATGACCAAAGTGAGTTTCAAGTTCAAGTGACTTTCCTGCTTTCATTTCTTCTCATACTTTACTTTCATTTTGAACTTGAAATTTTTCTGTGAGTTAGGCAACTTTGTACTTTACAAAAGAGCCTCTTTAGCTAATTTTGTGGAATACATAAAACAATGAAAACTTGAAGCTCAGGGAGCCATGGTAATATAAGGTAACCCCATTGTTGATAGGTAAGGAGTCTGAGTCCAGACAGGGAGAATTGCTTGCCCAGTTTAACACAGCTGGTCACAGTCAGGCCGGGGAGTTGGATCTTATGTCTGATTTCCATTCTCGAGCACTCTTCGCTGGCCTCCCTGTCTTCCTCGGAGCTACGCTTGCTGGGAGCCAAGCTGGGACTCTGGTGAAAGAGAGTTCTACCCCTGCAGATGACCAAGCTGTCTCCCACCATAACAACTTTTATGACCCTTAATAAATGTTTATCATCTCAGAAAGCAATGCTGGTGGTTACTGTGAGCACATAAGAGGATGCCACAGAAATAAGAAATTCACCCTGAAAGCAGAGTTTGGTGTCTTTGCTGCAACAGTCCTCTGAGCATGCTCTCCTGACTGGCACACTGAAGCATGTTTGTCTTGCAGCTATGTTCCCAGATTCCCCAAGCCCTGTAGCCTGTTATCGCTGGGGTGAGCCTGAAACCATCCCATCTCTCACCCTAGGCTCTTTCCAGCAGACTACAGTGTCTTTTTTTCCCCCCCCTTTTCTTTTTTTGAGTTGGGGTCTCACTCTATCTCCCAGACTGGAGCTCACCGCAGCCTCAAACCATGGACTGAGGGACCCTCCCTCCTCAGCCTCCCGAGTAGGTAGGACTACAGGTAAGCACCACCATGCCTGGCTAATTTTTATTATTTTTTTGTGGGGATGAGGTCTCGCTGTGTTGCCCAGGCTGTTCTTGAACTCCTGGACTCAAGCAATCCTCCTGCCTTGACTTCCCAAAGTGCTGGAATTACAGGCGTGAGCCACCATGCCACCATGCCCGGCCCACATTTTCTTTCTTTCTTTTTCTTTGAGTTGGAGTCTCACTCCGTTGCCCAACCTGCTGGGCTTTGGCAGTCCTTCTACCTCAGCCTTCCAAGTAGCTGGAACTCTAGGTGTGTGCTACCACGCCCAGCTAATTTTTTAATTTATTGTAGAGACGAGGTCTCGCCAAATTGCCAGGGCTGGTCTCAAACCTGCAGGCTCAGGCAATCCACTCACCTTGGCCTCCCAAAGTGCTAGGATTATAGGCTGAGCCACCGAGCCCAGCCACATTTTCTTTAACAGTTCCCTTGCTTCAGTGTTTGCTGGGGCCTGGATTGGAAGGAGCTCCATCTAGCCTTTTCAAAGAATACTGAAGATGTTCTGTTCCAGAGCCTTTCCAGGTGGACGTGGTGTGGTCCCCTGGGACGGTCATTAGACTAAGAGAAAGCCTAGGTTTGCAGTCTTAACTCCATCACTTGCTATGTAACTTGGGGGAAATCATTAAATTCTGAGCCTCAGTATTTTCAGCTATAAAATAGGGATAGCGCATACCTTTTTACTGTCTGTTACTAAATTAGATGTTGGTTGTGTAGATGACATTTAAATTATAATAATCCACAAAGGGTATTTTCCAAAAAAATGACCAAATCCCCAGGGCACATTGACAGTGCTTTAATATTAATCTAGGACCCAGAGGGATAGCTGAGTAATTTTTTTTTCTACATATGGTCATCTGTAGAAAAATGATAGTCATTTGTACTTAGGGGGAGAGGGCTTACAAAAAATAAAAGGCACTCGCCCCAGGCCCCCAGTCCTGAGCTCTGAGCCAGAAGCAATCCTAGCTTAAGAGGCTAGGCCACGCCCTTTTGTCCCTTCCAGGTTCTACTAGCTTCTATGCCAGGATGGAAGTATTGCTGGCAGGCTTTTGAAGATGGAGTCTGAGGCTCCATTGGTTTCTCTTAGCATTGTTTTTGCTGTCTTCATTAAGCATATAATGTCTGTACCTTTGTCACTGGCCCGGTAGTATTTTATCATATCTTTCCCCTTACATTGCTCTAGGAGTAGCATCTTTGTGTTGTATCCTGCCAACTTTTAGCAGTGGAAGGTGTTTGGCCTTGCTGAGGCTGATTTAGAATTGAGAAATTATTTTAGGCAGCAGACAGCAGACATTCTTGCTGCTGTTCTACTCATTGTGCCCTTCACAATGTATCTTTTTAATAAATTTACCTTTCTTAACTCATTAAAAAAAAAGAGAGAAATTATTTTAAATGTTGTCCAGACTCACAGAAATTCAGCCCTGGATTTCATCTTCTAAGAATTGAGAGTTAATTGCTCCTTTATTAACAAAATTTAAATGATACTTAAAAACATAACTTGGCATTCTAGAACAGTTTTGTTACTCCATCTATGCAAAAGCTCTCTTCTGTTTGGGAGAACAATAGTGTTTAAAATGGAGATGGAGACTAAAGCAAAATTGCATTACTCTATCCCCCAGTCCCTTTATTTCAACTGTCTCTCAAAAACTGAGTGGATGAAATGAATTGTAGAAAATCCATAATTTCAAAGGGAAAAACGTACAAAGCATAATAACATAGTAAAGGATATTTATCACAGTTGATTAATTGGAAACAGCCTTAATGCCCAATATAACATAAAAGACAACAAAACTAACATTGCTTACTTCTGGATAGTAGTTACAAATGATCTTCGTTTTCTTTCCTATTCAGCATTTTTCTCCAATGAAAATGTAGTAGTCGGTGGCTCAGCCTGTAATCCCGTGCCTTGGGAGGCTGTGGTGAGTGGATTTCCTGAGCCCACGGGTTCGAACCTACCTGGGCAACTTGGTGAGACCTCATCTCTACAATAAATAAAAAAATTAGCCGGGTGTGGTAGCGCGCACCTGTAGTTCCAGCTACTTGGAAGGCTGGGGCGGAAGGATCGCCGGAGTCCAGCAGGTCGAGGCTGTGGTGACCAGAAGCGGCCACTGCACTCCAGTCTGGGCGACATAGTGAGATTCCAACTCAAAAAAAAAGAAAATGCAGTAGTTTAGTTAAAAGAAACAGCATAAGTTACTTTAATAAAAAAAGATAATAGAATATTATGTTAAGAGAAAGAACCCAGGATTTTAAACTTCTGTACGTAGAAAAGAGCCTGCTAAGGAACTAGACCAAAATGCTGAAAGTGATTATTTCTTTTACAATTTCATGTGTTACCCAAATTTTCCACAGATAGCATGCATTACTTTTATAATCAGGAAGAAGAGTGTGTTTTGGGGGCAACCATTGTCAGAAGTGTTGTATGTCCACCAAACATTATATGACACCATACACCTTTTTTTCTTCAGGTTATTAAGGGCCAGGGGAATGAAGTTAGCTGGATTTTTTTTTTTTTTTTTGAGTTGGAGTCTCACTTTGTCGCCCAAACTGGAGTGCAGTGGCACGTTCCCAGCCACCGCAGCCTCGACCTGCTGGGCTCCAGCGATCCTTCCGCCTCAGCCTTCCAAGTAACCGGAACTACAGGCGCGTGCTACCACACCTGGCTAATTTTTTTTTTTTTTTAATTGTAGAGATGAGGTCTCGCCAAGTTGCCCAGGCAACACTGAAGCTATTCTGAATCAATGTAAATCAGCGTGTTAACAGAGAAATTGTGGTTAACTGTTTCCATCTTGCAAGGCAGAGTGCTGTTATAACTCAGCCCTGCAGCATGGGGACATGAAAAGGCAGCGTTGATTGTCATTCTGTCCACAGGGAAGAGTGGGAGCCTGGGGCGTTAATGTTCTGGGGTCCCACGTGGGTTAGGAAAAGCCCCACAGTTCTTTCACTCCCTCCTTTCACTCTCAGCTGCTCACCCAGGCTGTACCTTCCCTCTATTAGAACTTGTCCCTGGGAATGTCCTGCCCCCGTGGCCCTGACTCCCACGTCCCCCAGGTCAACTCCAGAAGTGAGCGAGTATTCTATGTTCTAGTAGCTGAGGTTGCTCAGGAACTAATGCTACCACTGCGAGTCCAATCAGAAATTGACTTCAATTTCCTCAGGATTTGGACACAGTTTCCAGGGTTTCTTTACACTGTCATCACTGTGCTACTACTATGGGCTACCACCCTACAACGGAGCAAGCAGAGCCAATGTTTTCTAGAAGAAAGCCTGAATTTGAGCAAGTGCAAGTTATGAAGCTGAGTATAACTCTTTTTCCAAGCTGTGCTTGCTTTCAACGGGTTGGAAGGTATCTCAGCCAGGTTAAGCCGGGTCCACAGGTATTTTCAGCTCCTGTTCTTTGTCCTGATGATAGCTGCTTAAAACAGTAATAAGCAAAATCTCAGCTCCTGACCTGCAGCTTAGAGTTTAGCAGGGAAGTCGATTAAACAACAGTGATGAAGAGTTACTTATACTGTACCAGTGCTTCTCAAAAGTTAAGGTACAGATTGCCTGGGGGGTGTTTTATAGAAGAATGGATTAAATCTGCCTGGATTCTGCATTTCCAAGCAGTTAGGTGCTGCTGGTGCCCCTGATGGGTGGATCCTACAGTAGCAGGTGTTTATCTTGAAGTGCAGGTTGCTAAGGAAGAGCACTAGAAACACTGGACTAATGGCAGGAGGCGAGACTCTTGAAGAAAATAGCCTTAGGGGTAAGCCCGAAGGACAGTAAGAGTTTAGCAAGGCGGAGTGATTGAAGTTTTCCAGGTTGACTGTGGCGAAGTTGCTGCAAGGGTCCAGGAGAGGTAAGCTCCTGGGTTGTGGTCATGGGAATGAAGTAGAGAAGTAGCTACATTGGGGCCATGCTTATAAACTCAGACATAAATACTTCAATGAGTGATTGCGTGTGAGGGCGCAGGGATAAGGGACAGGGAAGGACTGAGGGTATACCCAGGATCCTGATGGAGTAGATGGTGGATCCTTTCACTGAGATGGGGACACAGGGAACACAACAAGCTTGGGGATGCAGTGGAGTCTAGTTGTGGATAATCAGAGCCTGCAGGTTGTGGGGTATACCTGTGGTGATACCCAGTGGGCAATTGTGTGGGTCTGGAGGTCAGGAAGGGCCAGCCTGGAGGTGGGGATGTGGGCACCAGAGCAGAGGTGACTGATGGGCCCAGAAGGAGTGTGTGGAGAGTAAGGAGAGGTGGTCTAGGCTGGAGACCTGAGGAACACCCACTCCTAAGGGCAGGCAGGGAAGAGGAGGACCCTGCATGGGACAGCCATTGTGAATGGCCCTGGCTGTCAGCACGATCCATACCCCAGCTTACAAAATATTTCTACAAACATTATCCCAGGGGTAAGTGGGACACACATTCCTTTTAATAATGTATATTTATTTAATTATTTAGAGTCAGGGTCTCAACTCTGTCGCTCAGGCTGGAGTACAGTGGCACAATCATGGCTCACTGCAGCCTTGATCTCCTGGGCTCAGGCGATCCTTCCACCTCAGCCTCCCAAGTAGCTGGGCCCATAGGCGCGCATCACCACACCTGGATAATTTTTTAATTTTTTGTGGAGATGAGATCTCGCTATGTTGCCCAGGCTGGTCTCAAACTCCTGGGCTCAGGGACTTCTCCCATCTCAGCCACCCAAAGTGCTAGGATTACACATATTCTTCTTTTATAGTTGGAGAAGCAGATCAATAATAATAATAATAATAATAATGTGTTTCGGGGCTAGGTGCCTAAACACATGCCTGTAATCTCAGTACTTCGGGAGCCTGGAACCCCACCACCCTCTCAACTCAGCCCCAGGGGCATGTCCTAGAGGTACTTCACCTCACTTCCTCTCTGAGGTGTGGCCCCTCCATTTCCAAAGCAACCTTTTCTTGTCTCCATCACCACAATTGTATGGTTCTCAAGTCTTTTTCCAGAGGCTGCAGAAGTGTTACTGGGCAGGATCTCAGTTTGTTCACTTGCTTGATCCCTACAGTCTCGTACATAGTAGGTGCTCAATAAATGTTCATTCATTGAAAGTTGGCTTGGAAAAAAAGTGAGAAATCAGTTTTTTTTTTTAAAATTCAGAGTCTCATTCTCACCCAGGCTGGAGTGAATGGCACACTCATGGCCACTGCAGCCTTGACCTGCTAGGCTCAGGTGGTCCTTCCATAGCTGGAACTACAGACACGTGCCACCATGCCCTACTGATTTATTTTATTTTGTTGTAGAGATAAGGTCTTGCCGTGTGGCCCAGGCTGGTCTTGAACCCCTGGGCTCAGGCAGTCCTCTTGCCTCAACCTCCCAAAGTGCTGGGATTACATGCAGGATCTACCATGCCTGGCCTAGAGATAAACTTTTTTGGGGGTAAATTCCAGTCTCTAGGGATTGAGTTTGCTAAAGCAAGGGCACAACTGTCTGATTTAGAGCTTTAAGGTCTTATGGGTCAGCTTCATGGGCATGAAGCTTTTCTTGCTGAGAAGGGCCCTGCAACTTGGTTTGATACTCTGCTCTCTTAAATTGTTAATACTTTTTAAATAAGAGTCCCTGCATTTTCATTTTGCACTTGGCCCCACAAATTATGCAGCTAGTTCTGCATACTAGAATGTGTCCCTCTGACCTCCCTGAGCTTTAATTGGAATCCACAACCATCTGTAACCTCTGAAAGCACCTGCAGAATTTGGTGTCTGTATACTTGTGTTTTTTTGGGAACAGGTCTGTGGCTTTCATCAGACCCCCAGAAAAGATCAGAACCATGGTTATTAACAATAACAATGGCCATCTTTTACCTGGTGTTTATCGTGTGCCAGGCCCTGAGGACATTACATATGTTACCTTGTGCTTTGCCAGATTTACTTGAGTCAAGGCAGGGCTGAGAGTTGTAGTACCCGTTTTCTGCCTTTCTACTGCTCCAACTCCTCTATTCCCCACCCAGAGAGGAGAGAAGAAAACCACCCACTGGGTCCTCCTTTCTCCCACAGTGTTTCCAGGAGCCTAAACCTGTGTCACTCCTCCCTTTGTTTGGAGGAGGCAAGAACCACCTCCACTTTGTCCTGATCCCCACTTAAATTCTCACCATGACTCCCAGTCATCTGCAAGGTGGCTTTGTCTTCTGCTGAGCTGGGGAGAGGTGACTGGGTAAGTGGACAAGAGACCCCCCTCGTGTCAGGCTGACTGGCTTTTGGACCACTGGGAATGGCTGCAGCCAGCTCCCCAAGACTTCTGCAGACAGAGACCCTCAGGCTTTAGCCTGAGTGAAGGACACTGTCCGGGTGTCCTTGGTTGACATGGAAAGGCGGAGACAGCCCTGCAGGAGCCTTGGTGGGAGGTACTGGTTATGGAGGCTGAGTAAGGAGACTCAGTACTTTCTCCTGGTCCTGCCTCTCTTCACACAGGACAGTCTGCAGTTGGCATTCAGGTTTGAATGTGCTTTCTGTCCCACTGCTGCAACTGCAGAATGTTGTACCCATTTATCTTACACATTCCATCTTGGAGTCTGGGCCTTGAGAAAACAAGATGAAAATTCAAAAGGACTGGCAGGCACAGTCCTGAGTTTTGCTGAGGAAAATGTATGACTGTGGATTGATGAGTTAAACAAATAATTAGGATACATAGGACCCCTAACTCTGCCATCGGTTCTCTGAACCCTTACTACTTACTGCTTTCCTTTGGAAACCACCCTGAACTGTTCCTCCCTCACCAGGCATCCAGCGCCACGGGAATCCGCTAGGCCAGGTCCCTGGGTGCAAACCTCCATTTGCAGAGCCATAACCCACACTCGTGGCCGCAGGTCACGTTTCCTGCTTCTTATCCATCTGTTCCCCCACCTTCTGTCTTTATCCTCCTCCCACTTCTGGCCTCCCCAACAGAGTGTCTTATTGTGCCAGTCCTTTGGGAGTCTTTCCTCCAACAAATGCTAGATTGTTCTTGCTCCTTGGCTTCCTGGTTTGCTATCAGTTGTACTTGCTGATACTTACAGGGTATGTTCAGCACAGCACTGACAACAGAACAAAACCCCCAAACCATAGGAATGAATTGTCTTCAAAGGATCCAGTGTTAGGCCAGGCTCAGTGGCTCAGCCTGTAATCCCAGCACTTTGGGAGGCCAAGGCGAGTGGATTGCCTGAGCCCACGGGTTCGAGACCAACCCAGGCAACTTGGTGAGACCTTGTCTCTACAATACATAAAAAATTAGCCAGGTGTGGTAGCATGCGCCTGTAGTTCTGACTACTTGGAAGACTGAGGTCGAAGAATTGCCAGAGACCAGCAGGTCGACGCTGGGGTGACCATGAACGTGCTACTGCATTCCAGTCTGGGCGACGGAGTGAGACTCCACAACTCAAAAAAAAAAAAAAAAGGTTCCAGTCTTAGATAAAACAATTTTGAGAGGAATGCTGCCTTAGAAGATAATGGAATCCTGAAACCCTCTGAATTACTCTGGAACCTGAATGTGTCCTGCTCTTAACAAGGGCACTAGGGCATCCCTTCTGATGACCTCCTCGACTGTTGATTGTCAGCTTTCCAGATCAGTCACTTTTACTAGGCTCTGAGTTCCTCCAGGGTAAGGTGTGTGTCTTCAGCGTACACAGTAGGTGCTCAACAAATGTCCATTTCTTTCTCTCCTTTTCCTTCCCTACCTGTCACTAAGCACAGGCTGGACTATGAGCTTACCTAATGAAGTGCTTTGCATTCCCCATAGCTCAAGGCTAGGCTAGCATTTATGCCCACTTGATTTCATTGAAGCAATAATGCCAACACACATGAGTAGTACCAGGGTGTAAGTACATTAAGTGCTCAGTTGGGCGGTAGAGGAAAGGAGATTACTGAGGGCAGAAATAGACGTGGGAGAAATAGATTCCATGAAAGAGGCAGGATCTTAAGCCAGGGAGGATGACTAGGATTTAGATATTATCTGTTCATTCAGTCAAGCGGGCTCCCATCCCATGGCAGGCCTGGTACTAGGTAAGGGGAGTGGGGTGGGGTGAGGAATCAGGGTAAATCAATAAATGACTAGAAATGGACTTTTGGGACCAAACATGGTGCTTCATGAGAAAGTAAGAAACAGGCTCAGAGCACTCACTGTGTCCTGTTGAGAGATCAGGCAGTGGGAAGAACTGACCTTTCTCCTTCCCAAAAGGAATTTTTAAATTTTTCATTTTTATATGTTTTAAATTTTATTTTTATTTTTTATTTTTGTAGAGACGGGGGTCTTGCCATGTTGTCCAGGTTTGTCTTGAACTCCTGGGCTCAAGTGATCCTCCCGCCTCTGACTCCCAAAGTGCTAGGATTACAGGCATGATCCACTGCACCTGGCTTTAATTTTCACTTTAAAAAATTTTTTTTGAGGTGTTGTCACTCTGTTGCCCAGGCTGGAATGCAGTGGCACACTCACAGCCACCCCAGCATCGACGTGCTGGCCTCCGGCAATTCTTCCACTTCAGCCTTCCAAATAGCCAGAACTATTGACGCATACTGCCACGCCCAGCTATTTTTTGATTTATTGTAGAGACGAGTTCTCACCAAGTTGCCCAGGCTGGTCTCAAACCCACAGGCTCAGGCAATCCACTCGCCTCGGCCTCCCAAAGTGCTGGGATTACAGGCTGAGCCACTGAGCCCAGCCGATTTTCACTTTTGAAGATGATCAAGTGCAGTAGTGAGAAGAGAGGAAAGAGAACAAGGAATTCGGTCTGTAACTGACTGAGCATTCAGTTGAGATAACTCACTGCCTTTGGACCAGCCCAAAGAATATTTTTTAGGTGACATGAATGAAGGATGGATGCCAATTGCCAGCCATCAATTAGTATCTTTTCAATTCACCCTCAGCAGAACTGCAGTCTTCTCAGGAAGAAAATCAGTTTTCAGTGTCAGAAGGACACAGCTTTTCCTGGAGATCTTCCAGCTTTGAGTTAATTAATCTCACTTCTAAAGCTGTGAAGTCTTAACAAATCACACAGGTCTAGAGGGGCCCAGAAAGAAGATACTTAGACTGGAAATGATTACACTCACATAAAAGATGTGTGCATGATCAACAGGCAGGGTTCCATTTACACAGTGTAAGTCAGGGCATAAGGAAAGCAAGGACCTATGGCAATGTTTTAATTCTTTCAGGATGTGGGCTTAGTGTTAAAGCTAAAAGAATCATAGAGAGCATCCCATTTTTGGCCTAATTTCTCATGGTGAAGAAACAAACGCAGAGAGGTCACTCTGGGCTTTACAGTTAGTGGCAGAGTGCAAGTTGGGGTCTTAGCTCCGAGAGTAGTTTTCCAAACACATAAAGGTTTCAAGTAAGTGGAATATCTACACATACAAAGAATATTTCTGGAAAGATTCACAGAGTGTGGGTAACTGTGGTCACCTCTGAGAAGGGGAAATGATTTGCCAGGAAACAAATGTGGGAGGGAGACTTAATATTCACTGAGTACTTTTTTGTACTGTTAGAATTTTGTACCATGTTTAAATGACTATGTTGCTGAATCAAAAATAAATATTTTAAAAAATGCAGTGGAGTCCTATGTATCTTTGGTTTTGTATTCCCCATTGTCTTATATTTGTATAAAACATGTTTTTTTAATTCAGGCTATCCCAATCTGTAAATTATTCCACAAGAGCAAGGTTCAACACTTTGGAAATGACCGTGCCAGTTGGTCACTACTTTGTGGCCAGAACAAGAAGAGCCTCCTGAACCTCAAGTCAGTGCTATTCCAGAGTTCCAGTTTCCTGCCAACTTTGTGGCAGAATCTGGCAGGCTAAAACCCAGAGAAACACAAATCAATTAGGAGCCAGTGATTTCATTCACTTCAGAGCAGGATATAATCATTAATAAACCTTGACAGAAAGGTCTTCTTTAGCCAAAACTTCTTTCTTTCCAAGGCAATGGAAGATGCAAAGGCGGAAGTTCAGTGCGATTCACTAATCAGCACCTTTAATGGACAGAGGCTCGTGTTAGGAGATGAACCTGGCTGCTCCCTGACTTCAAGGAATTGTTGTCCAGTAGAGGAGATGAAAATGCCTGTGTCCGTTGGGCAGTGTAACAATGGAAGAGCTAACCATCTGCCGGAGCTTTTCCAAATATAGTATTACAAGAGAAGATAGTCTGTAATGTATTCCGTGGAGATTTCATGAATGAGTCTCATGTGAACGACTTGGGAACACTTGGCTCAAACTTCCCAAGCTAGTTTTTCTGTTCAGGTTCAATTTTAAACTCCAGTTGATGTGGAAAATTAGAATGGGATATGTGTTAGACTTAAAAAAGAAAATAATTATACTCCTGCTACTAACTGTAGCAGGGGAAAATACTCATTTCTTCATTGGGTATTGAGGCCCTACTGTGTGCTTGGCATCGTGAGGAACACAGGAGAGATGTACTCTTTTACTTTCCTCTTAGGTATCTACATATACCTATCTATTAATCTGCTACAGTCGTGAGTTATCCTTACTTGCTATTTAGTCTACAGTAGATCTTCCAAATGATGCCCTTAAATATCCAATAATACTACCAGTCATTAAGTGCTTACTGTATGCCAGGTACTATGGTAAGTGCTTTATATGAATTATTTCACTTCTCACCATCAACTCCATAAGGTACTTACAGAGAGGGAAACCCTCAGAGAGGTGAAGTATAATAATTTGTGTTGGTTCACACCTGATGGAAAGGATTCAAATCCAGGTCATTCATTCAACTAGTATGTAATGACTGCATATGTGCCAAGCATGGAA
>CAUYQG010274146.1:0-27750 GCA_963574415.1 Tarsius wallacei
GATGACACAATTGGAAAAACATTCCATGCTCATGAAGTGGAAGAATCAAGATGACCATGATCATCCTATCCAAGGCAATTTACAGATTCAATGCAATGCCCATCAAATTACCAACATCATTCTTCTCAAACCTGGAAATGATGATACTGAAATTCATATGGAAACAAAAAAGAGCATGAATAGGCAAAACAACCCTCAGCCAAAGGAACAAAGTGGGAGGTATCACACTTCCAGACTTTAAACTTTATTACAAGGCTGCACTAACCAAAATAGCCTGGTATTGGTAGAGGAATAGGTGCATAGAACGATGGAACAGGACAAACATTCTGGAAGCAAAAATGCAGACTCTCAACTAACTCATCTTTGACACAGCCACCAATAACAATCATTGGGGAAAGGAGATTGTATTTAGCAAATGTTTCTGGTAAAACCAGTTGATCACATGCAGAAGAACAAAACTGGACCCCTGCTATTACCACATACAAAACCAACACAAAATGCATCAGAGACCTAAACATAAAACCTCAAACTGCAAGAATCCTGGAAGAAAATGTAGAAAACACTTTATGCACATTGGAGTAAGCAATGGTTTCTTGACCAAAAACAAATGCCATAAAAGCAAATGTAGACAAGTGGGACCTAGTCAAACTGAAAAGCTCTTGCACAACAAAAGACACCATCAAGAGAGAAAGGAGAGTAAAGAAAGCATCAAGAGAGTAAAGAAACAACCAATAGAATGGGAGGAAAAAAAGGGAAATTATGCATCTGACAAAGGCCTCACATCCAGGATCTTCAAGGAACACAAATGAAATCAAAGGAAAAAAACAAACAGCCCCATTAAAAAGTGAGCAAAAACATGAACAGATACTTCTCAAAAGATGCCATACAAGCAGCCAACAGACACATGGAAAAATGCTGAGCATCACTAATCATCAGACAAGTGTGAGTTGAAACTACAATGAGATACCACCTAAATCTGGTACAGGTGGTTATCATTTAATAAGTAGAAAAACAACAGATGCAGGCATGGGTGCAGAAAAAAGGGAACGCTTCTACACTGTTGGTGGGAGTGCAAGCTCATTCAACCTCTATGGAAAGCAGTGTACAATTCCTAAAAGAACTAAAAATTAACCTTCCATATGATCTAGCAATCCCTCTCCTGGGAATATGCCCAGAGGAACATAAATCATTCTACAAAAAAGACACCTGTCATGTTTGTTACCACACTATTCCCAATAGCAAAAACATGGAACCAACCCTACTGCCCATCAAAAGTGGAACGGATAAAGAAAATGTGAGATACATACATATATATATATATATATATATATGATGGAGTATTACACAGCCATAAAAGACAAATCATGGACTTTGCAGCAAATTGAATGGAGTTGGAGACCATAATACTAAGTGACCTATCACAGAAACAAAGAACTGAACGTCACATGTTCTCACTCATACGTGGGCCCTGAACATTAGGCACATTAGCACAAGGGAAGTATTAGTAGTTGCTGGGCACTGCTAGGGGAGGGAGGCAAAGAAGAAATTAGGTGGTACGTGACAACAGAAAGGTTACTTGGTCCACTATCAGGGGAGTGAGGGCCAGTTAGAAGCCCAAACTTCACCTGCATGCAGCCTAATTATGTAGTTAATCCTCACTTGTACCCCACATCTCTATTAAAAAAAAAAAAACTTGTCGCATGATGTCTTTTTGCATCTGATGACTCAGGATGTTGGAGGTCTAGAATCCTTCCTTACTCATTAAAAATAAGCCTCTCAATGGAGTTGCCTTTAATGCTGCCCTGGTGTTGTCTGATTTCCTTTCAGGGATCAACGATACGATTTTCCTCTACCGATGGATTCTGGTTGAGGAGATTTCAGCACACTGTTTCTCTTTAGGTTTACTTATTTCTATGTTAGGAATCACCTACATTGACTCTCATGACTTACCTTTACATAATATGTCAACCTCAAAACTCCCAGATGTCTGTTCCATTTCACATGTCTACTAAGTATCTTAATCTCCACACAAAAATTACTGAATTTGTTTGTTTGTAATTTCTTCCTTCTTTGATTCACACTTTGGTGGTAAAAGATCAGGGTGAGTTCTGATGCAAGTTGTAAATGAACAAAGTGACTATTGATTACTACATTCAAGCTGGTGTATGCACAGATCTCTCACTGCAATGAAAAAATGAAAATCTTTTATAAAGGGCTGTGAGGTGGATAAAGATTGACTATCAGAACTTTTGGACTGCGAACATTCTCTGTCACTGTAGTAGAAATCCATGAGAGACTCTGCTAGATTGTTTTCAGGAACTTGATTATGCTTCTATTAGTGGACATTCTTCTTGAGATCTGGAAAAGCTTTGATTACTACTGCTGATTGCAAGGGAGTCAGACCTTTGGATCTCCGGTCGTATTTTTCCCCTCCTTCTCTTCCTCCTACTTCTTTTCTTCCTCCACATCCTCCTCCGTCTTCTCCTCCATCTTCCTCTTCTTTCCTCCTACTCAGTGAATCTTTCAACATTTCAACAGGAAGCTGGAGGAGTTATCTATCATCTAGTCTCAAGATCACATTCATAATGTTATTATAATGGATGGTGACAAAGTAAATAATCTCTGTTGGCTAAATTTACTTTACTGAAATTAATTTGAATGTGTAAACAAGTGTGGTACCACTACTGAACTTAATTTCACATTTTAATTAGATGTCGCTACTCCCAAACCCAGAGTAATTGCCTTGTGATATTAAGGACTTAAGCATATTTGCTTAAGGAGGCTAATGCTTCTTATTTTGTTGGAAAAATTATTCATAGCCCTGATCTTTAACAAAAGAGATAAGGCTTCTGCAACCTATGTGTACAAGACTTGGAGATGGGTGTCTGTGGCCTCTGTGTCCACTGATGACCAAGTCGATTGACTGACTATTCTGGATAACTAAGCAGGAATACTCTTTTTTCAGAGTCCCATATTTGTTTCTTCTGGAAAGATCTTCCCCAATAGAGAAATTTTGCTTTTTGATACCTCTAGAAATAAAAACCAATGAAAATATCACGTTCTGTCTAAACAGATTTACTATTTTTTCTTACGTTGTGTGCATGTACGTACATTTTTCAATTAGATATTGTCCCTACAGGGAATTTGTTAGAAAGTTTACTTGCCTAACCCTAACCTTAACCCTAACCCTAACCCCTTAACCCTAACCCTTAGTTGTTTGCTGCTATATGCCAATACTAACAAAGAAATTGTTACAAAGAAAAATTAGGCCAGAATGGCTCAGTATCATGTATAAATTATAAAACTATAAATTCAAAATTTGAACCAGGAAACATAACTTTGTCCCTTGCTTCATTTTTTTCAACATGTATTGTCTCATTTGAATAAGCGTTACTTTTCTTTTCATAACATTACTGTTCTAAACATCTCATCTGAGTGAACATATCCGTATAGCAAACTATCACTGAACATCTGCACTTGGCTTTCTCAGTCAACTATACTTCAGCATGTCTGGGACATGTATGATTCCTGCCCACCATCACCATCTTCTCCTCTCTAACATTCTTGTATATGCATCCCATAAATTCACTAGCACCCACATCTCATACCTCTGATCTTGCTATCGTATTTTTTTTAACTTTTTTGAGTGGCAATCTTATCCAAGAAAATAAATATATTTTACACTGTTTCAATCTCATCCTCCTCAATCAATAAGCCACCAATTCTTGGCCGGGCTCGGTGGTTTAGCCTGTAATCCCAGCACTTTGGGCGGCTAAGGCGAGTGGATTGCCTGAGCCTGCGGGTTCGAGACCCTCCTGACCAAATTGGCAAGACCTCGTCTTAATAATAAATTAAAAATTAGCTGGGCGAGGTAGTGCGCACCGGCTTCTTGGAAGGCTGAGGCAGAAGGATCCCCAGAGCACAGCAGGCTGAGGCTGCAGTGGCCAGGAGTGTGCTACTGCACTCCAGTCTGGGCGACAGAGTGAGACTCCAACTCAAAAAAAAAAAAAAAAAGCCACCAATTCTCTCTCCAAACAGCTCTAGTTAAAAAACATAGGGTTCAATTATAGACAGATCAAATAATGAGCCACAAAAAACTCAATTAATTTAAAATAATTAAAATTGTGCAGAATTTTTTTCTGATTACTATGAAATTAAATTAGAAATCAATCATGGTAAGCTATATACTCCCCTATATATTTAGAAATAAACATCGCATTTTTGAACAGGCTGGGCTCAGTGGCTCAGCCTGTAATCCCACGTTTTGGGAGGTCGAGGTGAATGAATTGTCCAAGCCCGCGGGTTTGAGACCCACCTGGGCAACTTGGCGAGACCTCATCTCTACAATAAATCAAAAAAATGAGCCGGGCGTGGTAGCGCGCACCTGTAGTTCCAGTTACTTGGAAGGTTGAGGCAGAAGGATCGCCGGAGCCCAGCAGTTTGAGGCTGCGGTGACCGGGAGCATGCCACTGCACTCCATTCTGGGTGGCAGAGTGAGACTCCAACTAAAAAAAAAAAAAAAATTTTTTCTTTTGAACAATCCATGGTAAAAAATATGCTACATAGAAAAATTAAAAAAAATAATAATAAAAGTACATATATTAAATTTTAGCATACAGATAAAACAGTACATAGAGGAATATTTGTAAGTTTTGATGCTTATATTAATGAATTCCATGAAATTAGATATCTTGTTCACTGGGTATCCAAGTGTCTGAAACATAATAGGTATTTGATAAATTTATTCATATAATCAACTTTATGTGTCACTCCTCCTTGCTGACATTTTCTAACTCTTTATATTCATTTTCACCCAGATCTTTCCTGCTTATCTTCATTATAAAATGTGTAAAAGTTAGAAACCACACAAGTGAACCATCTCTCATTTCTGGGGTTAATATTATATTTCACAATCATGAGAATGGCAATTTATTTTTAAGTGTATTTAATTTTTTTTTCCTCTACATAAGCATATTAATCTACTTTCAAATAATTATTAACAAAAATTCCTGTTTAACTTCATTTTCATTTTATCTACATATACTGTTATGAGAAGGATAGTTATGTCACAGGTAAGGAAATCAAGAGAAAGTTATAATTTTTACTAATTCACTGCAAACATACAGCTGAATAAAATATAAGTTGTAATGGTAGAACTATTCTTGGGAAAAAGAGTATATTGAATAAGCACAAGTTCTATCTTCCACTGGAAAAGTGTATGAAACCCTAGTTCTTACTGTTTGTGGGTCAATGACATCACTCTTTTCGAGTAATAATATCTTGATGTTTGACATTGATTGACTCTAATTTGTGACTGCCATTCTGTAAACATTGTCAATGGCTTCCTTTGTAATTTTAGAGGTGAAGTTTTACACAATAAAACTCTCAATAAATACAGTGCATTGATACTGAATTGGTTTGGTTTAAACGTGCTCACTTAATGTTCAGCACCTCCTCTCCACTGGAATTAATATTGGTTCATTTTCCTAACACCTACAATAGGACTTTGCTTTCCATTTAATAACTTTAGTAAATAAAGAATACCAATAGCATTTTTTTTTTTTGAGTCAAGGCCTCATACTGTCACTCAGGCTGGAGTGCAGTGGCATGATCACAGCTCACTGCAGCTTCAAACTCCTGGGCTCAAGCAATCCTCTTGCCTCAGTCTCCCGAGTAGCTGAGACTACAGGCAAGCACCACCACACCCAGCTAATTTTTGATTTTTTGTAAGGATGAGGTCTCACTATGTTGTCCAGACTTTTCCTGAACTCCTGGACTCAAGCAATCCTCCATCTCAGCCTTCCAAAGTGCTGGGATGATAGACTGAGCTGCTGTGCCCAGACTCAATAGCCTTTTTTATATATGTATACTTATGGAATTAACTTTCTTTATGTGTCACATAAATCTAACCTTTATTTTAGGTTCAGGGCATACACATGCGTGTTCGATACATGGATGTATTATGTAGTGATGGGGATTGGGCCTCAAGTGGCCTGTTCCCCAGATAGTAAACATTGTACCCCATAGCTAATTTCTAATACTGGACCCCTTTTCCCAGCTTCCCCCTTTTTGGTGTCCCCAATGTCTGTTATTTCCATTTTTGTGACCATTTGGCTCCCACATAGAAGTGAGACTTGTGGTGTTTGGTTTTCTGTTTGTGAGCCAGTTCAAATAGCTCCACCCATGTTGCTGCAAAGGACATGATTTTCTTCTTTTTTTATGATGCCATAGTATTCCATGGTATAAAAATATACCACATTTTCTTATCCGGTTAATTGTTGGTAGGCAATTGGTCCATGATTTTGTGAATAGTGCTGCAATGATCATATAAGCACAGGTATCTTTTTAATATATTGATTTCATTTCCTTTGGATAGAGTAGTGTGGAGTAGTGGGATTTCTACTGGGCAGTAGTGGGATTGCTGGTTCCCATGGTAATGCAATTTTTAGGTATTTGAGAAATCTCCATACTATTTTCCATAGTGGTTGAACTAGTTTGCAATCCCACCGACAGTGGATGAGCTGTCCCTTTTCCCTCCAGCCACACCAACATCTGTTGTTCTTCAACTTTTTAATAGTGGCCATTCTGAGTGGTATGAGGTGACATCTCATTGTGGTTTTCATTTACATTTCTCTGATAATTAGTAATGGTGAGCATTTTTTCATATGTTTATTGGCCAGTTGTGTGTCTTCTTTTGCGAATTGTCTGTTCATATCCTTTGCCCACTTCTTGATGGGGTTATTTGGTGTGTGTGTGTGTGTGTATGTGTGTGTGTGTGTGTGTGTGTGTGTGAATGTGTGTGTGTTGACTTATTTGAGTTCCTTATTGATTCTGGATATTAGTCCTTCATCAAATAATTTTCAGATATTTTCTCCCCTTTTTAAACAAGAAAAGAAAAACAAACAGTTTAGCTTTAATATAGGTACTGATAAAAATTTTTAAGAACTCATAAACCCAGTCTGTCACTCTAGTTCTACTTAATTTCTAATGAGAAATATATGAGAAAGGTTTACAAAGCTCATCTTGCTATAAGAATTATGATTCTTGCTTTGCAAATATGATCTTAATACTGAGAAATGTTGACATATGCTCTGCAGGACAGTAGTTAAGGATTAAAGACTCACTCTGACATTTTGACAAATAAACATGTGTGCTAATTTCTCAAAGCAGGTACAGATGACTGATTACTTCATCAAGCACACTTGATCTAAAATGATAAGTGGTGCCAAGCCAAAATTAATCAGCAATTTAAGTGATTGACAGGTTGCTTAAAGTCAGGGCTCTGCCACACAACTTTATATACTCAGGCACTAGTCTCCAAAAGCAATGGTGGTAGAGAAAGAAAATGTCATTTATCTGAGATATATTTCATTAGTTTGACGCAAATGCAATAGCTGTTGCATAAAACCTTTTTAAAAAACAAAAACATAGGACAAGTTGGATTATAAACTGGTGTTGACTATTTGAAAAAAAAATACTATTTTTTTTTCACAAGTCACATAGAGTAGCATGCCAAATCTGAAAATCTGAAATGCTCCAAAATTTAAAACTTTTTGAATGCCAACATGATGCTCGAAGAAAGTGCTCATTGAAGCATTTTGGATCAGGGCTGTTCAACTGGTGAGTACATATAATGCAAATATTCAAAAATATCTAAAATTCAAAACACTTCTAATCACAAGTATTTTGGATAAGGGATGCTCAACCTGTATTTATGTAATAAAGAACATTGAGAAGAAAGAAAATCAAGAACACTATTTATAGTTTGAGGCGTATATTTCAGTTTGAGGCATCTATTCCAGCCTTTTCTTCTCTTTAGTTACTTATTGGTCTATCTATATGTGTACACCATTTTCTCCAGACAAAAAATAGGGGCAATAGTCTGTCTAATATTCTGTGATTTTTTTTGTTGGTTTTGAATTAACTATTTATTTTGGATATTATTTCCTGGTACTTCATACAGCTCTGATTCCTTACAATGTTATGGTGTACAAGTATTTCATTAATTTTGATTCTAACTTATTCTTGTTACAACAATGGTACAATAAATACTTGTGCACATAATTGAAATGCTCTTATCTAGTACAGTCAGAACTTAACATTGGATAATCTACAGATAGTTAAAATTAAGAATGACAAGAAATGATATAGCATAGAGATATTAACAGATAAATTTGAATGCATATAAATGTTCAACATTTGCCACTTATATACCGAAACAGTACTAAATAAATTCTTATGCCATCTTCTTTTGCATAAGCAACTGTTATTTTGCATCCAATTTTATTTTATAAAAATTTCTCTGAAAATTTAAACACATTAACAAAGTATTTAATGGCTGAAAAATTTAATATTTTCTTATTATATTTTATGTTCAATTTGACAGTACATTTTAGGAATTTGAGTTTTTGAGGTCTTCCTAAAACTTTCAAATAACTGCTTTTAACAGACAGAAACAATCATCATTTGTTCTGGTGTGTATATAATATTTAATAAAATTACATAATTACAATTACACATTCAACAGTATAATAGATTTGGGAACACACAAATTGACTAGATAAGCATAGAACTGATATGCTGTGAGCAGGAATGTCTGAGTGTGGTAGAAAGTAGCTGTCTCATCAGCTTGAGGTAAGACACTTCATTATCTACCCAAGTGGTTTATAAATGAAAAAAGGTTGTCAGCTTACCTGGCATATTAATTAAGTGAAGGGCAGGTAAGACAACTTCTTTTTACATGCTTCCTCTGCATGACAAAAATTTGTAAAATGGGTTCAAAGACTTTGACAAAATTTAAAATTTTGATAAATTTCACTCACTTTTTTATCCCAACTCATTGTGCCCCTATCAAAAGTATATAAGGGTTTTCGTTTTCCTACTGATTTATAAATACACAATATTATCAATTTTGCCAATCTCTAGCTAATGGATAAAACTGATACTTCGCTTAATTTACATTTCTTTTATTTTTAGCTGTGAGCTGCTGGTTTACATATTTTGCCCATTATTGTTATGCTGGGCTTGTTTATTTGCAGAAATTTTTATGTATTTCTTTTTATGTGTTAGAGGCCAGTTCACCCCTAAATATTCTGATTTAATTGGTCTAGGATGTGACCTGCATGTCGGCAATTTTAAAAATCTTCCAAGATGATTCTATTATACAGCCATAGATAAGTGTCATTGGTTTTTCTTTGTATTTTAGATTTATGGATATTATCTTTCACAGTGTAGACATTTCTTTTGTGTGCCTAAACTTGTTAATATCTCACTTTTTGCTCAATCGTAAGTATTTTATCCAGAACTGAGCATCTAAAAAAAATTCATGTGTAGTACCTTTTGTTCTC
The DNA here is from genome assembly GCA_963574415.1 of Tarsius wallacei. Classification (NCBI taxonomy): domain Eukaryota; kingdom Metazoa; phylum Chordata; class Mammalia; order Primates; family Tarsiidae; genus Tarsius; species Tarsius wallacei. The sequence goes on from CAUYQG010274146.1 coordinate 9,348, forward strand.
CAAAAACATTTTATTTTTATGTTGTCAATATTATTAATAATATCCTCTGTGTTGTCAAGTTTTTAATATGTATAGTTATTTATATTTTGCTGAAAATAGATTCATGTTTTCTTGGTAAGGAACATATTAATTATTGTTTGCATATAATAATAACTACACAAATTACTCCACACCCCATTTCTTCCATCCCGAGGTAACTCAATGAGAGCTAGATTTCATTCTAAGGAAACTGAGGTCTGTACTATAGGCAATAAATCACAGAAATAAGAATCCAGGAGTTAATATAGGGGAGGGACAACTGTCTTTCCTCCCTTCTTTTCCAAAGAAAAACTTTATCTTCCTAGTAAATAAATTTTCCATGAAAATCAAGGGGGAAAATCCTTGATTCTTACTCTTTAGAATGTAAATAATTGTCTCCAGAAACAAGCCCAGACTGGGGTCTCTGGGTTTACAACCCACAGGATGTCTTTGTGGTGCTGGGCGTCATCCTTTCCTGGAAATGTAAACACACACCTCCAGGGAGGTAAATCTCTCTGGAGTTTTCACTGTGTATTCATACATAATCTAACTTCCATTGCTGTGAGTTTAAGTCCAGAAGTCCTTATTGTGCAGAAATACAAGAATAATTTCTCTGTAGTCCCACACTATGGTTTATACATTTATAACCTATTTGCATAATCTTTCCCTACCCCAAGTTCATAAGAATAATGTTCTCTATTCCTTTAAAATGTTTACTGCTTTGTATTTTATATTTGATGATTCAGGCTGCCTGCAGTTTACTTTTGTGTTCAGTTTGAGAGACAGTTTAATTTTATTTTTTCTATGTGGATCGTCTACTGTCCCATTTCAGTTTATTCATAGTACACCTTTTCCCCTGCTCAATTCAATATCTCTAATATAGCAAGGTTTCCACAACCTTTTTCTAGGATTTCTGTTGGTCTGTTACACTTGCATTAGTAGCACATTATTTTATTTGCCAGTCTTGAATGGTAAATTTTAATGGATATCAAAATTTTTCTTTCCCTCGCTTCTTTCTTTTCTCTTTCCATTTGTACCTTCTCCATCATTGCTGCCTTCTCCCACTCCCCACCCCGGGCACTTCTTCTGTTGCTCTGCCTCCTCCTCCTGTTTCTCTTTCTCTTTTTCTTCAAGATTGCTTGGCTATTCTTGGGACTTGTAAATTTCTATGAACTCTTCCGTATGTTTTCCATAAATCAATCCTGGAAAATTTTGATTAGAATTGTATTACATTTATAGATGAAATTGTGAAGAATTGGCATCTTTAGCATATGATGTATTTTCATGCATGAACCTCGCTATTATGTTGAAAATAGACTCTGTGGGGTTTGGTGATGAAGGCAGGGAGGGTGACAAAAATAGGATTGGATATGCCAGTTAAGAGACTAGTGCAGTGAAGTAGACAAGAAAAATACAGCCCACTCATATCAGGGTGGTGGCAAGGGAGGTGATAACAAGAGGTCAATTTGAATGTATTTTTTAAAAGTAGTCAAAAATAGTTTATGATTGATTTGATGTGGTATTTGAGAAAAAGAAAAGAGTAAAATGATGGTTTTGGCGTTTTGGGCTGGAACAACAGGAAAGATGGAGTTTCATCAATTAAGTAGAGAAAACTGTGAGCAAAACAGATTTTGGGGAGAAATATCAAGGGTTCAGTGTACAGCATGTTCAATTTGAGATGTCAATGAAGGAAGTGGGAGAGAGATCTGAGCCAGAGATAGAAATTCTTACAACAAGATAAGCTCAGTAAACTGAAAATCAATAACTTCTAAAAATCCATCAAAGTATTGAGGTCATAGGGCACACCACTACCAAAACAGGAGAGACAGACAGATACAGAGAATGCTACTTATGAGTTGCAGAAGTACTGCAGGGGCCAGGCAGGAATGCTTAAAAGGATGCTGAGTGAGGTGGCTTGTGCCCTTTATCCTAACACTTGGGGAGGCTGAGATGGGAGGGTTTCTTGAGTAAAGGAATTCGGGACTATTTTGTTGTAGTGAAGCATGTCTGCAGTCCCAACTTGTTGGGAGCTGAGGAAGAAGGAGCAATCGCCTGAGCTAAGGAGGTCGAAGCTGTGGTGAGCCATGATTTTGTCACTGCACTCCAACCTGGAAAACAGAATGGGACCCCGAAGCAAAGAAATAAATAAGGTAATTAACTAATTGCTGAAGATTAAGCCTTGATTAACTGTGAGATATAAAAACTCCTGGAGACCTGAGTTTTTCTTCTGGGGACACAGGGATATACTTTCACAAGTTTTGCCTCCAGGAGCTGCACCAGGATGACTATTGAGAAAAAACACCTCCTCCTTTCTGATAGGGAGAGAGAAAAGGTGAATAGTTTGAAATGTATCGGGAGCACTTTGTTCTTAACAAAGAACGTCCTCAAAGGAAAGGATTTCACCAGATCCTAACTAACTTGGGTTTTACTAGACCCTAACTGACCTGGGGGAAGGGAAATACTAACTTCAGCCCCCCTCTAGCTTTCCTGTTTCACCTAAGTGGGGAAAACAGCTGAAACACACTTGTGAAGGTCACAGCCAGAGCCATAGGCTCTGCAAGGACTGAGACCTACCATAGCATTCTAGAATGCTGCCTTCCCTTCCCCTCACCTTAACATTATGTCAATATGGTACTTACATAATAACAAGGGATTGCAGAATGTGCCGAAAGAACTGCAAGACTAAACCCTATTAAAGAACTCTATATGGAAACCCAAAGACAATAGTGGAGACAAAAACAAGGACACTAGAAGGAATTTTCCCTCTAACTTCATAACTACAGCAAATAGTAAACACAGACTAACTACTAGCCGGATAAACATAACACCTCCCATTAAGGCTTTATTTACATCAGTTTTTTTTTCACATAATATATCCTGTCCACCTTTCCACAAAAAAAAAAAAAAAAACCTAGCAGGCGATGCTAAAAAGGCCAAAAAAAAAAAAAAAAAATTGTCTGAAGAGATAAAGCAAATATCAGACACAGACTCAGAGCAATAGAGATTTTGGAATGGTCAGATTGGAAATTTAAAATAGCTGTGACTAATACACTAAGGATACTAATAAAAAAGTGGATAACATACAAAAATGATTGTATTACACAGGAAATGTCACTCTAATACAGAATCAAAGGAAAATGCCAGAAATTTTAAAAAAGAAAAAAAAAATTGTGTCAGAGATGAATGTCTTCAATGTACTCATCACTAGACAGGGTCCAGTTTGCTAAGAGTTTGGATCACAGATGTGTGTAGGATATTGTTAAATGCTTTTTCCTGTATCTATTGATCCATAATAATGTGATTTTTTTTTTCTTCTTTAGTCTGTTGATATGATAGATTAGATTAGATAGAATAGATTTCATTAATTGGTCTTCAAATGCTGAACCAACCTTGTTGGAATAATCTTACATAACTCTGTATTTTTTGTTCCATATTTCTTTAAACCTAAAATTGCTCTAAAATAATCTATTAATTTTAAAAACTCATATTTATTTTCTTATTGTTATATTGAATGTGCTTTAATTTTATAAAAGTAATAAGTTATGAAAGTAGCACTTATTGAGTTTTTTTTGTTTTTTGTTTTTTTTTAATGTCAGGCAGTGTGTGGTAAGGGGTAGAAAAACTCTAGTCATGTACTTAAAAAAAAAATGACAGCTCCTCCAACTTAGCACCAAAGTGACAAAAACTGCTGATGTGGAAAAGATGGTAATTTTGCTGGTTGGTAGCCTACCGAAAGGTCTGATTTTGTGGATAGTTGCAGTCTCTTTGAATATTTTATAGTTGCGATCTGTCAGATAAAGCAATGGAAGTTTCATTTGGCTTCTCCTTCTATTTCAGAGAACTGAAGTGATTACAAAAGAGATGCAATGTCAGAATGGCCCTGGAGATTAGCATCATAGATAAAAATGATTGCTTTTTGTTCATTTAGTGACACAATAAGAAATGATGAAGGGGCACATAAATTTAGTCAAATTAACCAGAATAACTATATTATATAACCATTTGAGAGTTTGATTTATTTTAGGTTACCAGACACTTGATAAATGACAAGAATTTTAAGTATACTTAGCTAAGCTCTGTCTTTTACTTGGGAAAATAGAAAAATGAAATCTCATATTACATGATATCAGATTTTATGGTAATCATTTGAACTGTAATATAATTCTAATTGGTTTACCAATGAATTTTCTAGGGTTCTTATATCCAGCATTTTTGATGATCAATTTCAATTTTCTTTCATGTATTTCAATGCTCCTTTCATCATCTGTCTTTTAATATTGTGAAACTTGGTAATAATATATTCATTTGAATTTTATGAACCCAGTAAATGTCCTTTTATGCTGCCTTTTTCATTTCTAGAGGAAAAGGCATTTCCAACCTCAGAAGGTTATTCCTTTAAACTTTTTTATAAAAGCTAGTAAAATTGGTTTAACTGTCCTGACCCCTTCAGTTTTTCATTTTACTGTTGCAAATAAAGTTACATTTCAAGTTTTTAGTAGTTATCAAAAGTTGAAGTACTGAAATAAAAATTTTTTAAAATTCCATGATATGAAAACAGATCCGATAAAAAATAATATTGTATCATTGCAATTATATTATTCTCATTTGGGTATGAAAGAGTGAAAAAGTTTTATTTTGTGACCGTCCAGAGGTTCATGCTAAGACACCCTTATCCTCTAAGTATGTTGACATATTTTATATATTCATAATAATAGCCACAATCACTGAGCACTTACTACGAGATACCACCAATCTAAATGCAAGTGCAGAATTCTGCACAGAAGACAGTAATAGTTGTAGCACAGAACAAGTGTTCAATAAATGTCATCTCATCTTATTACTCTTTTTATGACATTTTTATAGCTTTCTTTCTAAATCAAAATTTAATTTATGTATGATGAAGTACATTCCAGTAAGTCTTGATAAATAGATACGTTCATGTAACCTATACCCAATCAAGGTATAGAATATTCTGATCTTTCTAGAAAAGTTCTTCTTGCCTCTTTCCAATCTCTCCCAAAGACTAGAGGAAATTTCTATTCTGAATTCTACTTAATTAGATAAACAGTGCTTATTCTCAGACTTCATAGAAATGGAATTATATAGCATGTACTCATCTATTTCTGGCTTCTTTCATTCACAATGTTTTTTAGATAATCCATGTTGTTATATATGTCAGCAGTCTGCTTCTTTTTGTTTAAAAGTCATAAGGTCATGTTTTATTGTATGACTTTACCACAGTTTGTTTATTCATCAATTGATAAACATTAGCTGCTTTCACTTTGTGACATTATGAATAAAATAAATAGAGTTACATTCCATGAGCTGCGAAGAGGCCCATATAGCTGGATTTTAGAGCACAAGGGAGGAGGCAGTAAGAGATGATATTTGTGAAGTTAGTGTGGAGACAATCATGGAAGATTTGGATTGTTTTGCTAAAGAAGCTTGGCATGACTTGTTGAAAGAATGGTGGACCATTGAGGCAACAGTCTTTCAGGTTATTTCAGAAATACTACTTTTGTGACAATGTATAAAAAACAAGGCTTTATGAAAACTTTACCTCAGGGAAGGAAAAAGATACTGCTCTGTATTAAAATTCATAACAAGTTTTTCTCATTAATGAAAGCATGAGATATAAGGTGTGTGTTTGGGGAAGGAGTTTTTGAGAGGCATTGTGATATAAGAAATAAGAAGGTCAAGGTACTCAAGCTAAGAAATTTGAGAATCTCTTAGCTGAATTGGAAAAGTACGGAAAAAATTTAACCGGGATAATTACATGATCTTCTTTGAGACTTAGAAAAATTATTGCCGTGTTATTGTCCGATGTACAATTGTTCACAATAATGTTATAGTTTCTAAATGAAGATGGTCATATGAAAGTTAGAAATTAAGGCATGGATAAAAGATAATTAAGGAGATAGAACTAACAGCATTTGACATCATATTAGATAGGGCCAGTGTAGAAGAGGAAAGAACAACGAATGATGTTTACTTGTGTTTTGGTGAGCTAAGAGCACCGTTAAAAATAGTGCATCTACAGGAGGAAAAGAGAAAGACAATTTTCATATTTGTAGATAGTAAATTTAAGTCACCTGTAGTGTTTCTAGATAGACATGCCCAGCAGTTATTTGAATATCTGTGCTTCAAGGACAGGAGACAAACCCCAGTCTTGATAGTCATGGACTTTTAGATGGTAAAAGAGATCGTTTAGATATAATATGTCAAGTGGATTGGTGAGAGCTAAAGGCAGAACCCTTTGAAATTCCAACGTTTTGAGTTAAAAAGATGATGGGAGTCAAGCAGAAGAGACAGAGAAGGACTAATCAGTGAAGTAGTATCTCAAAGACAGAGGTAGAGAATATGGTTTATGTATATCTCCTCTTGGCCCTTCCAATCCCTATTCCAGATGTTACCTTCCTCTGTAATCTATTAAAACTCTCAAGTTTTTTTATTTTTTTATTTTTTTCTGGACTCCCCTCTCACCTCTTGAAACTCAACACTAACAAAAGTTTTTTCTTTTTCTCTTCACTTTAGTCACAATTCCTCTTTTCAGAAATACATATACGTATACACGCACCATCCTCTCTCAGACCCCATTCCATCTGCATGTTTCCTGTGACTCTGGCACATTCTCCATCCATATCTTTTCAACTGATCTGTTCATCAGGTCAACAGGGACTTCTGCAGTTTCTTAATCTCCCTGAAAAAGTCAAATTTTTCATTATGTTACCCTTCAGAGCATTTATTATACAAACAGTCCTACAATTTTTTCTCTGGTTGGGATTGTCTCTTTATCACTTTTTAAAAAGCAATTTGATTGTGATATATGTTGATGTATTATTCTTCATATTTATTCAGCTTGAAGTTCTCCAAGTCTTTTGGATTTGTGGTTTGTAATTTCTTAAAATGTTTTACCCCCTTCCCCTCATCTTTTCTAAAATTCCAGTGACAAGATATGCTATAATACTTAATTTTGCCTTTGTCTTTTTTTCTTTCTGGGCCTCATTTGGATGTTGCTGTGTTGCCAGGTTTATTGATCTTCTGTTTTGCACTATCCACTTTGTTCTCAATTCCTTCCAGTAGAATTTTCCTGTCTTCTTTATTGTTCATCTCTACAAGTCCCACTGAAATATTTATTTTTTAATATCTTCCATTCCTTCCCAGTATATTTTTATCTTTCTTTTGTATCCTTGAACACTTTTGTAAGAGTGATACTAGATGTTTTCAGGTCCCTGTCTACTAATCACACCATGTCTGTCATTTATGAGTCTCATATTTCTCCCAGATATGGGTCCTATCGTCCAGCTTTTTACTTATTTTCTGATAATTGTAAATGGCACACCAGATATTATAATTTTATATAGATGATTGCTGGACTTTGTTATAGTCCTTTAAAAACAACTGTGTTTTGGCACAAATAAAGTTAATTATGGATCTACTGGAACTTTCAAGGCTTTCATTTGAGCTCAGATATGGCATATCCAGAATAATATTTTGTCAAAGGCTAATTTAATCCCACTACTAAGGCATGGACCTTATGCAGAGGATGACTCTCCCATAACACTCGAGAAACCCTGTGCCTATCTATATAAACTATGCAAGCAAAAAAACTGAACTTCAGCTACTTTGAGCCTTGGCAGAATGCCTTGTTATTTTTGCAAGAAATGAAAGGATGGGAGACCTGTGAGGAACTCCTCAATACTTTCTCCTACTCACCTCCCTATCTCCTCTCTTTGGCTGTTGTGAATGAGTTTCTCATGGTCTCCTAGGCTCTGATGAATCACGAGGCTTTCTACTTTGGCCTTCTCTGCATACAGCTGCAGACTATAAAACCTCTTGGCTATCGTCTAGAGTTGGCTATTCAGCAATGGAGTATTACACAATTTGCGTTACCGCCATACAACCCTGTTTATTTCATTGTGTATTTTTGCAAGCGGGACAGGGATTATGAAGAACTGGCAGTTTGGCTAGCTTCACTTTACTCTCCATGTAAATAATACACTGTATGAATCTAAATATGGCTCAAAGTATTTTACTGGCTGAATCAATTAGACCTTGGCCTTGGCTCTGCTTTGTTTTGTGTGTATTTGACACCTTCTGACGACTTTTCCAAATGTCTGTGTTCTGCAAGGTCAATATATTCTGGTTGGTGGGCACAGTGACTGTTCCTAGTCCATGTGATCTCTGGGAATTGTTCAATCTTCTCATTTTTAGTAATTTTTAAATCATGGAATTTTACCCCATATGTGTACAGATTTGTATTCAGTAGAGGACTTCAGGGGATCACCCTGCAGAACTCTGGATTTCTCCTTCTGGGTAGCACTCTCCTTTTGAATGCTCTACTACACAACTGCTAATAAATCAGCCTCTCTAAATTCCAAATGCCAATCTCTTTTTCCTCAGTCTATGAAGATGACCATCCTCTGCCTGAGTTCCTCCTCCCTGTCTGGACCCTGGAAATTGACTACAGTCAGTAAACCGGAGCCATCATGAAACTCACCTCATAGGATTCCTTTCAGGACTTACAGTCCTGCACTGCCAGCTGTCTCAAGTATGAAAAAGTTATTTCAGGTATTTTGTTCAGATTTCTATGTGTTTTCAGCAAGAGTACAATTCTCATGAAAGTCACAATTTTATTTTTATTGCTAGTATTTTGTTGGTTAATGTGTCTATTTCTTACTAATGTATAAGCTTCATAAGCATAAAAATTTCTAATCATTATATGCTAAAACTTAGCACAAGATAGTGCTTAGAAATTAAATAACTATCTCTTGAATTAATAATTGGAAGAAGGAAGCATCTCAAAGAGAAGGCCAAACAAATATTGGATGTTGTAGAGATATCAATTAAAATAAAGCCTATTATTTGTCAATAGGTTGTACGTGATTTTTGTCAGAGTCATTCTGGTAGAGTGATGTTAAGGAAATCCTTATTGCATTAAGTACAAGCAGAAGAGGAAAATAAACATGGTAAAATATGGCAAGATTAGGCAAATTCAGATTTATGTATTAAGTGGGTGTGAGTACCAGAAAAAGTGACTTACATGCGATAGCTGATTTCTCTCTCGCATTCAATAATTACCAATCTAGTGTCACCAGGATTTCTGTGGTGTAACTTGGTGTCAGAGATGACCTAGAGTCCTTTGTCTTTGACTTAATCTGTATGCTTATAATTCTGTATAGTCACTGTTTATTAAAAACTATATTTCTACTTAAATTACTCATGTATGCTCTTGTTTGTGTTTATTTCATTAATTCATCAAAAATATGTTTGGGTTTACAGAAAATAATGTTTTAGAGACAGGAGAGATTTGAACATGTTCCCAGTTCATACAGAATGTTCTAGGAGACACTGTGATATGAAAGTCATGGTGGAAAAAAGGCGAGTCTTTGAAGGGTCAAGTTCTCTGAAGAGATAGGATGGAATTGACAACACTGCTTGATTCATTATCCATGAATGCAAATAATAACAATTTTTCTTAAAAACCACTGAGGAAATAAATATATATATATATAAACAAACATACATGGCATTTGTGAAATTCAAAGCTACTGGTACTCTAGTAAGTCTCAATTTTCACTATGAATTAGTGCGTTAAGTTTATTTGCTGAAGCAGAGTGGTTTGCTATCTTAGAAGATGGCAAAGGAAGAATATCAGAAAAAAATACATATATGCACATATATGTTGTTAGAAGCAGCATTAATGACCTAGTTAAAGTCAAAGTCATAAATCTATAGTGATATCAATTTGGCCAAACTCTTAATTTCTGCAGAAGTATCCTGAAACTGGGGTATAGGAGAAGAGAAGACAGTCTGACTCAAGATCGAGGGTGTTCTGGGCAAATTAGCAGGATACATGGAGGAAGTCATTGAAAATGCCAAAAAGAGAATTCTTGAAGCCATAAAATATGCATTAGTATAACAAAAAAATCATTAAGAAAGTAGATGTCAGATTGAGAAAAAGCAATCTTGAGAAGACTGACGGAATGATGAGTTTGCAAAGGGACAGAAGATTGTAGACATAATTGGCTTTTTAATTTGAAAAGCGAAGGTGTGGATGGCCAAAGTGTAGTAGAAGTGCAGACCTTTAGAGTCCAAGAAGTAAAGGAGTTTTCAGGAGATAATATCAAATGAATGATTCATTTGGATGAACCAAGTGTCAACTTTATCAAAGAATGAAAAGGAGTGACTGTGAGTTTTGTAGACAAACTCAAGGACAAGTGGTATATGGTCATAACCAAGGACGAGCACACTCACAAATACCCTTTGTAATAAGAAATCAGTAACTCAATTTTTATACTATTTAGATTCAAGCTGCAAGTGATTTGGATTCCTAGTAATTGCTTAATATTATTACACAGCAATCTCTGTATTTATTTTAAATTATATTCTATGTTTACAGACTCTTTTCTCTCGACCCTCTTTCCTTCACTGTGTGTTTTGCCTATTTTAGCTAACTGTGCCTCGTTGAGCCTTGGCACCTCCCTTGTATGAAGCTCAGGGTCAGCACCCCCAATTCATCCACTCTTAATTTTCTCTTGGATTAGTCCCATAGACTAGCCCAACCAACCTACCAAGTAGAATCCAAACTAGTCTTCTTCAAGCTGACTCTTGCCCTAATCTACTTCTCATTATTGCCATAACTTAGTAAAACAGAGCAATTAGCATAGCATTGTCTTTTAAAATAATGTGTCATGGTGAGCCATGCTTTAGTAATCCTCATTCCTTAATTATTTGGCATTTAATCTCTCAGCTTTTATTACCACAACTCTCAAATTTTCAAGTATACCTCTCCTGACGTCTTTACACAGACCATATACAAATGGTTCCCAAATGTGGTCAATGATCAGAATACGCATACTACTAAAGATTAAATCCTAGGTTGCACTACATAGTGACTGAACCAAAGTTTTGACAGTAGGACCCTCAAATCAGATTTTTTTAGAAAAAGATAATGAAGTGATTCTGATATTCTACATATTTGAGAACCACTATCCTAAGTGGTCCAACATTAAACAGACATGATATGTCCTTTCTTAACTGACCTATGTCACCTGGAGTATCCTTCGTTTCTAGCCAAAGAACTCCAATTGAATTTTTAAAATCTAGCCCTCAATTTGTGTCAGCTTGAAGTTCTAGATATTATGCTAATTACTCATATTCTTTGATTTGAACTTTACACATTTCTTTAAGATACAAACAATTAATGCTAAAAAAATTTGTCCAAGATTTTATACCCCTAGCAGTCACTAATGCAAGGATGTAAACAAAAACTGTTCAGATCCAAAGTCAGAGGATATTTTATTGGGGCCCACATCAATTATTCAGGCCTAATGCACTTATTTTATACCAGATTTCTTGAAACATGATTTTCTGATCTTCTAGTATGGTAATTTCTCCTTGTTGAAAATTGTATCTTTGAAATTTGACTTCGTTCCAGCTGTGTTTTGTTTTAGATTGGCTACTCTGTCTCTAAAATCTGCAGTGAGAAAAAGAATAATGAATCACAATTTTTCAATCTTTAGTTGAATTATGATTAATTTGATTCACCAAACATTTAGATTCATGTTATCTTAGGTGTCTAAGGTCATACAAAATAGCAAAATCTTGTTATAAATAATATTTTACAAGAAGTATCAAGAGCTCAGGAAGAAGAGCCTGGGGAAGATAAAAGGACCCTGGAAGGTGAATGATGCAATTTCTCAATTTATAAGGTGTAAAGGTAAATGAAAATGATTTTTATCCATTTATAAAGGGCAGAGAGACCATTTTCCCCTTATCTTTTTTCTTAAAAACATAATGAAACTGAGTCCTTGCTCTAATCTTTGGAATAGAGATTTATTTCTCTGGGGTTTAAGCCCAGTTTCCATGTGCTCTAATAAGGTTTTCTGGGAATATTTACTGAATTTTGGGGTTCATCCTAGTTATATGAGTAAGTCTTTGTTTTCTTATGGTAATACAAATTTTTAGACTTCTATACATTATTGTTGGAAATTACATTATTGTTGCTAGTTTTCCCACATTGCTTTAGAAACACATTTCCAGTCATGCTATGATTTTTAAAAGATTTGTTTTCATATTTACATAAACATTGCTTATTTCTGAACCTCTGAATAAAGCAAAAATGTATTTCTGGGAAGCAATAATAACATCACTTACAGGTTCTTCTTGATGTTGTTTTATGCACATTTTTTATACAGCATTTCTCATTAGCACATTATCCTTAAAACAAGCTACTGAGACACACAAATGGTTCTTTCACTTCCACATAAAAATGCTGAAATTGTTGTGTAGAGATGTCCAAGGATTTGACTCCATAGAATACTATTGTGGAGAGGACTGAGTCAATAACTTAGCTCTTCTGGTGTTCTGCCCATTAGTCTTTCTTTTTTCATTATCAGATTTGACAGACAGATATTTTGAATATGATTGAATCCTTGGAAGAACTGCTCCTTCCTCCTGAGAACTATAGCAGAGGCAAGCAAGCTGACTCACCTCCACATGCCCTCCTTTCAATATCTTAACCCACTCTTCCAAGAAAGTGAATGAAAGTGAATCAAGAAACAAATATGTTGCACTGTGAAAGCATCTTTAAATTAAAATTCAAAGTCATCTATGACTTTATTATAATGATTCTTAGAGCCATGTTTTATCTTCACAGATCAAAGAAACTTTATAGAAACTGAAACAAGAAAACAATATTAAATGAAAATAACCAGAATAAAATTATTTTCACTTTATCTCTTGACTCTCACTGTATCTGATTAATAACATCTCAACATTGATGTGAATTTAGTAATTTACTAAGAGGTACAATGTTATTTTAGGGATTCTTGTGAATCATGAAATAAATGAATTTGCTGGTGATTATTCAGCAGAGAGTAGTTGATCATTTTTACTATTAAATCTACTAAATAATAATATGAGGAAAAAATCAGACTTGTGAAAATCACAATAGAATTAAAGTTGCTAATTTTGTTAGAAGACAGTATATGTTTCTTGTTTTGAAGTTTTGTATATAATTGGAGAGTATTTACTCAGTGAAAAATTTAGTTGTGTGTTTTTCTCTTTCCTTTGAATATTTTCTCATTTTATTGTTTGAAATCTTATAGCACTTTGTAAAATCTTGAAACACTTGTAACAAACATATTACTTTATAGTTATTTATGGGTCCTTCTAAACTCTTGTTACATGTAAGCCATATTAGGGGACATTTTTCCACGTTGGATGCGTGGCTGGATACTCCCCTTCTCTTTATAACACCTAGTTCAGTGTCTAGTTAAAAGTATATTTGAATATTGAAACAATTCAAAATAAATATTAATAAAACCTTTCTCAAATTCCTTCCTTCAAAGCCTTGATGTCAAAGGATTTTTCTTGGAACAGGCATAAATTTGACAGCAAAATTGTATAAATTTTGGACAATCACAGGATAGACTCTACAGTCGAGTATTGCTACCTAGCATTCTTTTGTAGAATGAGTACAGCTTGCAAAATGGTTTTACTCTTTTTCCTAAAAGCATTTGCTTTCTAAAGTTTAGGTATTGCGGGTAAAATTTTTCTTTTAAATCTTTCTAATAGCTTTTCTAATATGTTTAATTTCACGTTACAAACATTAGCTTGAGTTGTGTGATGAAGTTGGGTGAGGTAGGATTCAAGGGCAGCTATCCAACATTCCAGAGAACTATAGAAACGGAGAGAATTCCACATGAAGAAATGTGTGACTTTGCGCAAGGCTGGTAGTAGATTCTATTCTACTGAATAAAATTTCTTAGGAATTCTGATATTTACCCAATAAAGAATTTTGGGGGATGTTTCAAGAATGTTTATCTTAAAGATCTGTATCAAAATATATGTGCACTCATTAATCCTTTACTGGCTGATACCCAAGAGATAAGTTTAAATACTAAAAAATTGCACTTTGAAAGTGCAGTCCAAGCCGAAGAAATGTTTTTCAAAAGGATGAATTAGAAAAAGTTCAACAAGAAATCTTTTGGGACTCCAACAAGAAGCATGGCAAGAAGTAAGAGATGATGTTCACTTCACTCTTACTGCAGGCCTGCCCTTGTTAAGAACAAGCACTTCGTCTGTCATTAGCTTGCCTGTCTTAGCCTTTATTCTCACTACTTGAGAAGAGTCCATATCTTATAATGACACTAAAGTTGCTTTTCCCTTCATGGGAGCGGTGTGAACAATAGCACATCCCTTTTGCAATCACTGTGAGTGGCAAGGCAAGGACGCCCTCCATTCTGATGCTGTCTCAAAATGTTCTTTCTCCTGCTTTCTGTTAGCTCCAGATTCATCCGAAGCCTCTGCTTACACATTGTGTTGCTCTTAGTATTACATCTGCTGCACAGATATAGAGAGATAATATCAAGTGATGAATATGTATTCTGAAAATACAAGTAAAAAAAGTAGGATTGACTTTTTATTAGAACAGAATCTTTTGAATCAAATTTACACTTGTCAAAAGAGTTTTAATGGTTTTTGAAAGAAATCCATGGCAAAAGAGCTTTCCAACTATAGCAGAAGTCATTTGGTAGCTGGAAAGGTCAGAAATACCAGCCAAGGTCAAGAGACTTAAGATAATTACATTTTATCTTTCGCTTTTCATGTAACAATGATTCATCCATCAGATACTCAGAAGGAAGCTGTATTTTGTATGACTCTTAAATTAGTTGATATTATCTGTGAGTTCATATTAATTTCCTTATTTGCTGAAGCTAACTGGACAAAACATGTTTCTGTTTTAAAGCTACAAAATGCTGTCTAAATCTTCTGTGTATTTATGAATGCATAATCTTGGTTAGGTTTATGAATAGAGAATTGTGAATTTGTGTTTTTTTAAATTTTATTTTTGAAGCAAAGGTCATAGCATTTATAAAAATTTCAAAAGTTCCTATATCAATCAATCTCATGGTAGAAAACAGATGGTATACAAAATTTGGGATAATTTGGGCAGATTTAAATAGGAAACTACTTATATGGTGTGGAGAGAGAGGAGATAGAGGTAAATCATACTGAATAGCATAATATTCTTAAGCTTGAATCTGAAGCTCAGATAGGCAGTAATCCCCTAAGACCTGAGTGGCAAAGAGAGGGAGAAGTAAGTGGAATCGGAGGTACAAAGGACTTTGCAGAGATGGCTGTATGACAACAGCTGTGACCTTCACATAAGAGATGCCACAGTGATCTTTTCTCTCCCCCTAACGGGGGTGCAGGAAGATAAATACTCTGATCTCATTTTTCTTCCACTTTCTGTTCTCCTGTTCATACTCCAGTTGACAGAACCCAAGAAATCAGTGGGCGAGAAACCTTGTGGCATAGGCTTTGCAGAGCTGTTTTCAAGGGCATTGAGAAGGCTAGAGAAAGATAGAAAATAAAGGAGAAAAAAAATATATACTCACTGTATATATACATCCATAGGTGTATCTAGCTCAGTTCCACCACTAAGGCAAGTTTGTCTTCTCCTGTTAACTCTCTTTCCTGTAAAGTTAAAATGTATATCTAGTAACTTTCACACATCTATTTAAATTTTTATTCCTAGCTTTTCAGAGTATGATTTGATATGCCTTAAGTATTCCAATGGACTCATCACTTTTCTTCTAATATTTGTCTTCTCTTTAAGCTTAATTCCCCAATTCTCAACAATTTTTCATGTAACACCTTACCTGGTGATATGGTTCCTAAAGTTAGCCAGAAGGTGGAAGTAAGCATAGTTAAAATAAGATAATTTTACACATGAAAATTATTTAAATGTTTCATATAACATATATACACATGAAAATTATTTAAATGTTTCATATAACATATATACATATGTACATATATATATACATACATATATATATGCTTAGCATATAAACTATTATATTGGAACCCTATGACAAAAACAACAAAAGTAAAATCTATAGATAAATGTTTGGCATTCAAGCCATTTTGTTTTATATGTAACTAACAAGTACATAGTGGTGAATGAGGAATGAATAAAAAATTCTAAAGTGTTTCTAATTGCCTAGAGGATTTTTATTTGTTTTCGTATTATTACTGAAATGATGGTGGTTCAGTCTGGGTTCTGTTGCTCACTACACAGAATGCCAATCACTGAAACAATGATTACTGCCAGGGAAGAAGTCCTTTTATTTGGATGATATCAGCCAAGGAGAACAGGAGATTCTTCCTCAAATCTGTTTTCCTATTCCACTGAAATCAGAGGTTTATATGGTGGGGCAGGAATGTAGAAAACAGGAATTTGGGAGAAGTAAGGAAGAAAAGTTGGTAAACAGAACTTAGGGACGGGTCTGGTGTCTCTTTTTTCTGGATGCGGTGATATGGTGAATTTCAATTCCTTGATACTATAGGCTTGAAGATTGGTTTCTTGAGAAAGGAACTAAGATAAGGCAAATGTTAGTTTCAAGCTTTAAGACAAGGAGAGTCAATTTCTACGTTTAGTAAAAAAATACTGCAAAGATCAGTTTTATGGGAAAGTTGAGCCTGTTTCAATATCAAGCTTCTGTAAGCTTAATATATCTATGTTTGTTTCTTCTTACAGGATTAAATGAGTGAGTGAAGTCATGTTTTTCAGGAAGATAAATTAATACATAAGTTAAATGTGTATATGTTATATTTCTGTCATACATAGCATCCACTTTCCTCCCAATTCTAACAACCCTCTTCTTGGAACTCTGTTTTGTCAGTATTTCTTTGACAACAAGATATTTAGACTTTGATATGACATCCCGGTTGTGAATTCACTACATAGAACATAGTGAGAATAATATTTCAATCTATTGAAATCAAATGAAAATAAACGAGACATATAAGAAAAAGTCTTCGATCATTGGATTAATGATCATCTTTTTAGGGTGTTGTAGAAGAGACTCCTTTATTACACAGATTGTTTTAAATTAATGGCCACAAAGGTATTTTAATTCAATATAGTTCAAAAGATATTGAGTAGCTATTATGACTGGCACCGTAAAGCAAAGTCATAATCACTAAGTAATGCATGATCACTGGTCTCAAGGCTTGTACAGATTAGTACATAGACAGCATGTATGCCAGAGTTAGAGGTGGGGTTTTTAAAAGATGTATGATGGTGCAGAGGAATAGGTATAGTTAGTCTTTCTTGGAGATGGAGGTAAGGTATGTGGACATGAAAAATTCTTCATGAAAGGGGTAACATTTAATAATCTTGAAGGAAAGGAGGGAGCAGAAGACACTCAAGGAAAAAAGAGTTATTAATACTGTCAGATGTCTAAGATTGAAAAAGTAAGAAGTCATTGAACAACTCATTGAACTTGGTGACTAGGTGTTCTTGGTAAACTTTGCTAGAGAGGCACCAGTGGAGAAACTGTGGCAGAAGTTCCACAGTGCACTAAAATGTAACTGTGGGCTGGGAAGAAAGAAGGTTGTCATAGGCATAGACTATTCTTTCTGGGTGCTTTTCTTTGAACAGTAGGGAGACAAGATCTCAGGTTCAGCAGAGTCTGTGCTGCACATAAAGATGAGAGGTGATCAAGAGATAAAATAAGGGGAAGTAAGTTGTAAAAACAAGAAAATGAAGTACCAAGGTGGCATGTCTTCACATGAGAAGGTGGAAAAGCAGATAATGTACATAGGAGGAGAAATGTGCCTTCCATGTGGAAGCAACTTTTTTGAGAATGAAAGAAATAAGGAGGCATAGACTTCACTTCAGATAATTTTGTAGACATGAATGTTGAAAAAGCTAAATTCTGATAGTCTAATCATTCTTTGTTTTTGAAGACTGAGTGTGGTTGGGATTGTTATTAAAGGATTGGATTGACAAATGGCATAGAAAATATTGCTGGAGGTCTCTGAGGAGTTGTCATGGGATGAAGAGTGTTCTTCCAAAAAATTTATGTTGAAGTGCTAACTCTCCAGTACCACAGAATGTGACTGTATTTGGAAGTAGGGTATTTAAGGAGGTGATTAAGATAAAATTAGGTCATCCAACATGACTGGTGTCTTTGTAGGAAGAGAACATTTGGACATAGATATATATGTATCTGTATACATACCTAAAGAGGGAAGAAATATTAAAGACACAGGGAGAAAACAACCATCTGCAAGCCAAGAAGAAAAACCTGTAGTAAAATTTTCCTATGGCCTTCAAAAGAAACCAACCCTACTGACACTTTAATTTTGGACTTCCAGTCTCCGTACACGTCTGCTATTTAAACTACCCAGTCAGCCAGGCTTGGTGGCTCAGCCTGTAATCCCACGCCTTTGGGAGGCTGAGGTGAGTGGATTGCCTGAGCCCGCGGGTTCAAGACCCGCCTGGGCAAGCGAGACCTCATCTCTACAATAAATCAAAAAATCAGCTGGGCGTGGTAGCGCGCGCCTGTAGTTCCAGTTACTTGGA